>ML662453.1:8019704-8311238 GCA_007570785.1 Antilocapra americana
GAAGAGCTAACACCTATTCTACTCAAACTCTTCCAGAAAATTGCAGATGAAGGTAAACTTCCAAACTCATTCTATGAGGCCTCCATCACCCTAATTCCAAAACCTGGCAAAGATGCCACAAAAAAAGAAAACTACAGGCCAATATCACTGATGAACTTAGACGCAAAAATCCTCAACAAAATTCTAGCAAATAGAATCCAACAACACATCAAAAAGATCATACATCATGATCAAGTAGGCTTTATCCCAGGGATGCAAGGATTCTTCAATATTCGTAAATCGATCAATGTAATACACCACATTAACAAATTAAAAAATAAAAATCACATGATTATCTCAATAGATGCAGAGAAAGCCTTTGACAAAATTCAACATCCATTTATGATAAAAACCCTCCAAAAAGCAGGAATAGAAGGAACATACCTCAACATAATAAAAGCTATATATGACAAACCCACAGCAAACATTATCCTCAATGGTGAAAAACTGGAAGCATTCCCCCTGAAATCAGGGACAAGACAAGGGTGCCCACTCTCACCACTACTATTCAACATAGTTTTGGAAGTTTTGGCCACAGCAATCAGAGCAGATAAAGAAATCAAAGGAATCCAGATTGGAAAAGAAGAAGTAAAACTCTCTCTGTTTGCTGATGACATGATCCTCTATATTGAAAACCCTAAAGACTCTACGAGAAAATTACTAGAGCTAATCAGTGAATATAGCAAAGTTTCAGGATACAAAATCAACACACAGAAATCCCTGGCATTCCTATACACTAACAGTGAGAAATCAGAAAGAGAAATTAAGGAAACAATTCCATTCACCATCGAAACAAAAAGAATAAAATACTTAGGAGTATTTCTACCTAAAGAATCAAAAGACTTGTATATAGAAAACTATAGAACACTGATGAAAGAAATCAAGGAGGACACAAACAGATGGAGAAATGTACCGTGCTCATGGATTGGAAGAATCAATATAGTGAAAATGAGTATACTACCTAAAGCAATCTATAGATTCAATGCAATTCCTATCAAGCTACCAGAGGTCTTCTTCAAAGAATTAGAACAAATAATTTCTCAATTTGTATGGAAATACAAAAAACCTCGTATAGCCAAAGCAATCTTGAGAAAGAAGAATGGAACTGGCGGAATCAACCTACCTGACTTTAGGCTATACTACAAATCCACAGTCATTAAGACAGTATGGTACTGGCACAAAGACAGAAACATAGATCAATGGAACAGAATAGAAAGCCCAGAGATAAATCCACGCATCTATGGACACCTTATCTTTGACAAAGGAGGCAAGAATATACAATGGAGAAAAGACAACCTCTTTAACAAGTGGTGCTGGGAAAACTGGACAGCCACTTGTAAAAGAATGAAACTAGATCACTTTCTAACACCATACACAAAGATAAACTCAAAATGGATTAAAGATCTAAGCATAAGACCAGAAACTATAAAACTCCTAGAGGATAACATAGGCAAAACACTCTCTGCTATAATCCAAAGCGGGATACTCCATGACCCACCTCCCAGAATATTGGAAATAAAAACACGAATAAACAAATGGGACCTAATTAAAATTAAAAGCTTTTGCACAACAAAGGAAACTATAAGCAAGGTGAAAAGACAGCCTTCAGAATGGGAGAAAATAATAGCCAATGAAGCAACAGACAAACAATTAATCTCAAAAATTTACAAACAACTCCTGCAGCTCCATTCTAGAAAAATAAACAACCCAATTAAAAAGTGGGCCAAAGAACTTAACAGACATTTCTCCAAGGAAGATATAAAAATGGCTAACAAACACATGAAAAGATGCTCAACATCACTCATTATCAGAGAAATGCAAATCAAAACCACAATGAGGTACCACTTTACACCAGTCAGAATGGCTGCCATCCAAAAGTCTACAAGCAATAAATGCTGGAGAGGATGTGGAGAAAAGGGAACCCTCTTACACTGTTGGTGGGAATGCAAACTAGTACAGCCACTATGGAAAACAGTGTGGAGGTTCCTTAAAAAGCTGCAAATAGACACCTATGTTTTTAAATGGACAGTATATCATTTAAATATGTAGGCTGATGTGAGAAAGGCAACACAACTCTTACTTGTCTGCCGAATTCTTCTGAGAAGATAGGCAAAGACAGAAAAGGGTATTTCTGAACCATTGAAAGTAAGCACAGTCAATGGATAGGGCCAATTTACTTTTCAGCAGTCTGATGTGGCTAGTTCTTTTTGTCTTTTTTTAATTGGCACTGTCGCATTTTGTCATGAATTGAGGACGATTTCAAAGATGGCAAACACAAGTACTGACTTTTTGTGTGGTTATCACTGAGATTAACCCAGCATCCATAGCTGGGCATAATGTAGAATCAGAATCACCTAGGGATGTCTCCATATTTCTGGTTTATTGTTAGCTCTTGTCAGTATTCTGAGTATCTTAGATGCTCTTGGGTAAGTTTTTTGAAATTACAAAATGAGCAAATGATCATTGGGCTCAAAGATAAAAATGGTACCTGATTGGGTACCAAATACAGACCTAGCAGCAGAACTGTTGAGCATTTCACTGGTATTTTTAAAAGCAGTAGCATCAGGATTGTAACCAGAAGTCAACAGAAGACATTTCTGTGTTGGAAATCATGGAGCATGGAAAGAGTCATTTATGATTGATTTTTTAAAAATCATTTTTAAACAATTTAGAAGATACTAAGAGGAGAAAAATCTTAAAGAAGTGACTTTGAAATATCATTAAGAAGTCATGAAGAGATAGGAAATTTTATATGAAAGGGAGGAAAGATTTTGGAAACCAGACTTAGAAGCTTAATGATTATACCTGACAAAACTTCAAATTGAATTGGCATTAAAAAGTTTTGATATTAGATATGGTGAAGTTGAGGGTAATGCTAAGAATGGGCCCAGTAAATAATGCTCCTCATATAATATTCTTTGAACTGTCATTGTGTTTTAAGAGAGTTGTAGCTGAGAAGCAAGAGAAAAGAAACCAGGAACGCCTGAAAAGAAGAGAAGAAAGAGAGAGAGAAGAAAGGGAGAAGCTGAGGAGGTATGGCATAATTACTGGAGTAGTCCAAGTATATGAAGTGGAACATTCCTGGTTCTAAAAAAGATGTGATGGTGGAGAAGATTTTAGACATCAGTAAATCTGGACTTGGGAAATTTCTATTTACTCTTAAAAATATTACCATATGAAACAGTGTTTATTCAAGTATATTAACTAATGACTTAAGTCCAGGAGATTTCCTTCAAAATGTATGGAAGAGGGAATCAAGAGCATCCCACATCTTTTTGTTTAGTAAGATTTATCACAAGGCCCATTTGTAGCCCTTTGATTATCATAACAGGCTCGCTTTGTGCCAGACTGGCACAGAGCTATTTTATGGTACATACTTATTGATAGAAGGGGTGGGTGTTTTATTTTAAATCTGTTTAACTGATTATTTTACATGCTGCTTTGATTCTGTATTTCTTCAATTTAGAAGCTATAAACTGCTAAAACTTTCAATTTAGTAATAGCTAAATGTGCACAGTTCTTTTTATATTGGCATATTAGTTGATAAAATCAGGATTCTTCATATTTAGAACGTGTGCATGTTCTGGATCATAGGCAGCAAGTTGTGTGATAACATGTTTAAAAACTTCAACAGTTTTCAGATGAAGGGATGTGCTAGAAAAGATTTACCTGTCATTCTAACTTACAGTATTTCCTTAATGGTGTTATATTTCTCTGAAATTGAAATAGCTTCTCTTCAGTAGATGTCCCTAAGTTAATTAAAACCCTTGATAATATGTGACTCGGCTCTGTTAACTTCCTCCAAGGTTTGAGCATGTTACATGCAATCTATTTCAAGACACTTAAACTGACTTAATTTTTGTTACATGGCTTGTAACAGGTAATCTTTCTGCACTGTGATGACAAAAATGAAACAGAACTATATATGGACATGTTCCTGTTTAGAGGAAGAGCTTGTATTCTTTCATTGATAGATTTTCTTCATTTACTAGTATATTTTACCTCAGAGCTTTATCTCTGTCCTCTTTTGTGTATACTAAGTTTCCATGGAAATATCGCTCAGTATTGTAATAGTTAATATAAATGGAATTTGAATCTCAGTTTAAGTTAAAATTCAACAGAATATACTGCCACTAATACAAATTATACATCTGAGATGACAGCCAAATAAGAAAAAAAATTCTTTGCAGGACTACATTTTCACATCTGTCAGAGATGAAAGTACATCACATCTTACTCTTTTAATGCCATATTACTTTTAATATTGGTTATGAAATGTTAACACTATTTCAGAAGTGTTTAAAAGAAAGTTTTTTAACAATCTGTGAACTTAAAGGACCTAAGTATGGAAGATGAGGAAATTACTAGTAAGTATAAAATTATATACAAAATGGGGTTCCAACTATGGTGTTGAAAGGATAATGATAAAAATTATTATCACTTTACTGGATACTTACTGTGTGCCAGCTGCTGTGCTAATAATAGTAAGACTTCCTATATTAATTTATCTATTACTTGAAAGCCCCCTGTGAATTTTTTATTACTATTCCTCTTTTTCAAATGGCAAACTAAGCTGCGGGAAGATAGTCTGCCCAGGCCACAAAGATAGTGAGTGATGGAAACGGGTATGGCTTACATGAGGCTGAATCCACATTCATGTTCCAGCCAAGCTATATACACTCTGCCAAAAAAAACCGTTTGACTTCCTGGTAACTGTAATATTTGTTCTTACTATCTGTTGAGCTTTAATTGTGTGCTGGGCAACATGAAGAGTACTTTATATCAGAGAATTGTGTGTCATATTAAGAAACATTGTACTATTGAATTGAGTGTTTTAGGGGTTATCAAATGAGGTGCTAATTCCAGAATATGTGTCCCTCAGAAGTTTTATTCTGTTCAGAGAGGGAAAGACGAAATGACAAATGTAAATAACAAAGAATACTTTCCAGGTTGGGAGGTGGTTTTTGGAGAATTAGTGAATTGCATTGTGTTTTAAGTCTTCTAGGAGCATATTCTAAGAGCCAGGTAGCCTAGGTAAAAGGGGTATGCCAAAGTGGGAAAGTCTATAAAGTTTGTGGTGCTTTTTGGGAAAATTTGTGTATACACACATTTGCCTTGTATTTATAAAATTAATATAAAAATTAGAAATGGGAATGTAATTTTAATAGCACATTGTGCCTTTTCTTCCTTATTTATAGTTATTTTTCTAAAAATAGAATTCTTTTTTTAGGTCTCGATCACATAGCAAGAATCCTAAAAGGTAGGTATTATACAAGATAAGTGGTGAAGCTGTGTTTTCCGAGAGTAGTCAATGAGAATTTATTAGTACTCTTAATTCTTTTATAGTGCATATTTGAGCAGTGTCATTTGAGAAAAAGTTGGTCAGAAGATACTCATGAGCTACAGTTTAATCAGAGTAAATTATATACAGTGCCCTGAAGTTATAGTGAAAGCTAAAAATATTTCAGAATATTTCATTAAAATCTTGTTTAGAAGCTCAGAGTATACATGTGACAGGATATATTTTTTAAAAATCAGTTTGGGTGTTATATCTAAGAAACACATTCTAAGAGGTTGTATCTGTTCAAAATACAAATAAATAGTTGGATATGTTTTGAATGAGGGAATCCATGGTGAGTTAAGGGAAATGAAAATGTTTAGTTTGCACCCAAGCTAGACTTGGGCTTTATTACTTCTCCTTTTGTACAGGGATCACATAAAGCTTTAATGGGGTATTTTACATTCTTAAAAGAGGAAGAGGAGAAGACTTTATTTTGATCTTTGGCCCTAGTATTGGTGGATTTTTGAAGCTTTTTTCCCAAATTCTTCCATTGCTCTCAAATCACATCTTCTTTTTGAAACCTTCTAATATTCTTGACTCTAAATAGTAAGAGCATTTGCTGTTATGAAAACAAAACCTGTGTTTCTATTAGATGTCCCTTAGTAATAAGTACTACTTAGTACTTTTTTTTTGGTGGTGGGGAGAGGGTTCCCTTGTAGCTCAGTCGGTAAAGAATCTGCCTGCAGTGCAGGAGACCTGGATTCAATCCCTGGGTCAGGAACCTCCCCTGGAGAAGAAAATGGCTACCCACTCCAGTATCCTTGCCTGGAAAATCTCATGGACAGAGGAGCCTGGTGGGCTGCAGTCCATAAGGTCACAAAGAGTTGGGCACGACTGAGTGACTAACATTTACTTAGTACTTTTTAGCATCTTTCAGTGGTATTTCTGCTTAAAACACTGAAAAATTAAGACATTAGTCATGACCAGTTGTATCAGCTAATGTATATGGTTGTGAGTTTCTCAATCCAGGGTGAGAAATAGAAATATTAAATGATGATGATTTTTTACTGCAGGCTTGTCCCTTTGTTGGAGAGAAATTTAAACTCTCTGTACACGGAACATCCTTGGATATTCAGGCTAGAAATTTATTTCTACTGCCCTAGTCCAAGCCACTTTTTACCTCACTATTTACAGTAGCCTCTTAACAAGTCTGTAAATTTCTATTCATGTCCACCTCCCCTTTTGGCCTCAGTCTGTTTTTCACACATTAGTTTTAAACTGTAACAAAGTAATCATTTGAAAATAAACCCAGTTTATAAATTACCCGAATAATGTGTTTTTGAATTTACTGTAACAGATTATGAGAAAATATCTCATTATTTACACACCATGTGATAAGTTTACCTATTTAAGTTTGCAGGTTGTTTTTTCAGTACATTTTTAAGTTGTGAACTGTCACGATCCAGTTTGGAACATTTCCATCACTCTTAACCTTATCATTCCTTCCCTCCCCAGTGTTCCCCAGGTGTTTTATATCCTCTCTATATGCTGTCCTCACCCTGACCGTATATACAATACATAGGCTAGTTTTTTAACCCAGTAGAGGCTACAGAAGTGTTTTCCTTCTCTGTATGCCTACATACTTGTTCTAAATTTTTTTTTTTTTTGCAGTTTAAAGTTCTCTAAAATAATTTACGCATTTAATCTTTTTCCTCCCAATAAATTATGTACTACTTGAATAGAGAACTGTCTTAACTGTTTTGGTTACACTGACAAGACACTGTGGGCATTTAAATTTATTTTGGTATTCATATAACCTTTCCAACTCAGTGAGTTAAAACTTACTCTAAACAATATTCTTTTTCATGTGTCTTCTCCCTTCTGTCCATGTTTTCAACAGGTACATACTTTGTTTCTAAAGTATACTAAGAATCATAGTTAAATCCATAGAGATTTAAAATTAAATCTGTAAAGCATCTAGGTCATATAGTTCTTGGCATGTAGTAGTATTATAGATTGTTTCCTTCATTTAAAAAAATATTCCTGATGTAAATTTATACAACACTGACCTGAGAATTGTTTCTTATTTCAAAATTCTAGTATGTAGTTTTTTAATATACCAGAAGTTTATTTCATTGTAGATTTAGCTGATTTGAAATAGTATTGGCATTAAGTAAGGCTGTTAAGTTTCTCTGTAAAGAGTAGGCTTTAGTAAATGAGAAACGTAGTGTCAACGAAACTAAAAACTAAGTATCTTTTATAGATCCAGGTCCAGGGAGCATCGCAGACATCGGTCTCGCTCCATGTCACGAGAACGGAAAAGGAGAACTCGATCCAAATCCCGGGAGAAACGCCATCGCCACAGGTCCCGCTCCAGCAGCCGTAGTCGCAGCCGCAGCCACCAGAGAAGTGGGCACAGTTCTAGAGACAGGAGCAGAGAGCGATCGAGGAGGAGGTACTGAGGTCCATAGGAGGATATGGAACTACGTTTACACTTTAGACTTGGAATACTAGTGGTTTGAACTTGCATCTGGTAATTTGTACACATTTGTGTGTGAGTGTGTAACTTTTTTTTTCCTGATTATATCGGTAGTTCAGAAAGAACATACTTAAGAGCCAGAGTAAGAAATTGGAACCAGTACTTGCAGAAGTTATTGCTTTTTCTGGCTAGTGTGTCTTGGGGAAAAGTACTTTATGGGCAAATAATTTTAGGTACCAGTACTGTGAGAGCTTCTCCAGTATGTATTGGCAAATTAGGGACTCTGAAAAGTCCTTTTGTTAAGAGTTGTTTGATTTACTGTTTCCTAAACTTCTTGGAGCTGGTGTACTTTAAGCAGATACATTCAGTATATTCTTGTTTATTCTGCACTATAGGTATGCAGTGTTATATACAGTTAGCTTGGCAGGGCAGGTTCAGAATTTTAAGGAAGTTAGACATCACTGGCATGGAAATTCAAAACATGCAGGGAGGGCAGACCCAGGGTGCGGTGTGTTTAAGGACTTGAACGTCTAATCAGGACAAAGGATTAGAATGTGATGGAGCCTTTGTACTCATGGTCAGTATAGACCAAGCTCCCCAAACTTCTCAGGTCCCATCATGGCCCTTAAGCCAGGTCATTTCTATGGAACAGAAACATTTTTTGAGTGCCTAGTATCTACTAATCTCAAGCTTTCTATGAATTATTACTCCACATAAAATCTATGATAAATTTTTAACAGCTTTCTGCAGATACCTTTTTAAATTTTTGGCGCCTTAGCTAGCCATTCCCTGAAACTGCTCACAGACTGAGTTGGATATGATAGGCCCTTTTATTTATTTCTTATTTTCTCGCCTTGTTCCAAGTAGGTTGCCACCCCCTCCTCCAGCTTTTTTGAGGTGTCATTGACAAAGTTGTAAGATATTTAAAGTGTACATTGTGGTGATTTGTATACATGTACATTGTGAAAGAATTCCTCCTATTAGTTAACACATCCGTCGCCTCACATATATTTTTGTTGTTTTTGGTGAGAACATTTATGTTCTACTCTTAGAAAGCCAAGTAGTTTTTCTACTGTACTAGGCCTAGTATAGTTGAGCAACTTTATTCAAGTGAATTAGGACATAGGACTAATATTTTGACAATAATGAGATTGACCTAAGCGCTAAACTGGAATCAGAGCAAACAACATGGGAGTTTAGTGCTAAGTCACTTCCGTCGTGTCCAGCTCTCTGCGACCCTACGGATTGTAGCCCGCCAGGCTTCTCTGTCCATGGGATTCTCCAGGCAGGAATACTGGAGTGGGTTGCCATTTCCTTCTCTCGGGGATCTTCCCAACCCAGGGATCGAACCCGTGTCTCTTGTATCTGCTTTGTTGGCAGGCGGGCTGCTAGTGCCACCTGGGAGCTTAGGTGAGGGAAACATCAGAGTAATTCAAAAAGATAGCTTCAGGGAATAGGCCAAAGCCTAAATAGAGTAGGCATAATTTGAATAGACAAAACCAGGTAGGAAAGAGAGATTTTAGATACTACAGGCACATGCAGAGAATGAGCTGGGAATTTGTGAATTTTTAAGAGACAGAGTTGTTCATAGTGTGCTTCTAGGTCACTTATCTCATATCCTTAAAACTAGGCACACAGTACAGTGCCCAGAAAAATACATTTTAAAAAATTCTCCATGACTCTTAACCTACACTGTAAATTTTAAGAATCGTCCTGCTGGTTGGTAGAAGGTCTAGATACTTTCTCTTGTCACCTTGAGGCCCCCTGTCATTGTTCTGGTATCTCTGTACTCTTAAATGTTTTCGTTGGTGGTGGGGATGGCAGGATAGGCATGAAGTCCCCTCTTCTGGGACCCAGTCCCTGATGTTTCCCGCGTTCATGAAGATGTATAGGAAATCTGACCACCATGCTGACATCCCCCATCCGGTATCTTCAGCATATTGTTCATAAAGAGAGTTATTTTTGTAGAAGTATTTCTTTCCTCAAGAACACTTCTTTGTAATCTTGAAATTCAGATTACTGTCTCAAAGCAGTATTTTGTTTTTTTGCCAAAAATGAGCAATTGCTATTGAAATCCGCTTGATATAAAAGAGAGTATCAAGTTATTGCTATATAGTACCAGTTTTAATTTCAAGGTAAAAATTCCAGTTAAAGGTCTTTTATGACTTGGTGTTCTTCTGCTTTAACTGTGAAGTACTGGTCGCAGTAGATTCTGCTTGCAGCTTTTCCTGGCAATAGCCACCCTTGGTAAACGAGGACCATGTGCGTTTTTCTGCTGCTTGCTGTGTTCAGGTGCATACAGTGCAGACTTCATAGTCAGACTACTTGGATGAAAATGGCCTTGGCCAAATTATCTAATTACCCCTCCTGTCTTTCCTTATATTCTTAGTAGAAGAGTACCTGCTTCATCAGAATTATTGGTATACTGAGTAAAAACTGCTTCCGTACAGGACATTGTAACCTCTGGCAAAATATTAGTTGATACTCATCTCATAGTTTGTCGTCATTTCTCTGGGACTTACCAGCAGTACATGTCCTTATTCTTAGACAGCATCTCAGTCTTCTCTCTTCATACTCCATTCCTACAAAGACATGGGTAGGATGTGTGAAGTGTGATTTAACACATCATTTTAAAATTAAGCTTATTAAAACCTTAATTCAGTAGAATGCTCAAAGTTGACATTTAATCTTTTGACCTTTCTGGTTTAATCTTTTTAAACAACATTTCTAAAGCTGCCTAGTATAGTAGTGGTTTTTTCCCTTGCCTTAGTAGTTGAAAGTATTACTTAATCAGGCTTCAGATCCTAATTCTGAGCATGGGTTAAGTGAGATAATTATGTAAAAGTACCGTGTCACCTGTAAAGAACCAAATAAATGTGATATGTTCCTAATTTATTCTAGATGTTGAAGGTATAGAAGATTCCATATTAATTCTGATCCCCTAGTGTCCTTTGGTTTTCCTTCTGATTGAATCTCTGGTATGAGCTTATATTTACTGTTCTTATTGGCTGGGTATGGGAATGGAAAGGTGGTATTAAGAAACAGTTATGGTTAATCAAGATTTATTATAGTGTGATTGCCTGTCTTTTTTTTATTGTTTTTTTTCTATTGGTTGAATGAGCTAATAACTCAGGAGGAATAAAGCAGAGTTTTAAAATAATCAGTGGTTACGTAAAGCCATATCATTGAGTAGTTCTCTCATCTAAGTTGAACATTGGTAAACTTGCCTGCAGGCCAAATCTGGCCCATTGGCCTGTTTTTATACAGCCAGGGAGCTATGGATGATGGTTTTTATATTGCTGAGGAGTTGACAAAGGGAAGAGGAAGAATATGCCACGCTTACATGACCTGTCACACCTCAATACATCTCTGGCTAGACAGCAAAGAAAAAGTGGTTCCTGACTCATGATAAGTCAGTGCTTTCTATCTAATTTGGAATGTACATTGTGTTTTTAAAATGTTGCATAACATTTTTAAGGTATTATCTTGTACATTTTCATATTACATACAGTTGCTGTGAGCTGGAGAGGCTTTAGGGTTGCCTCTGAGATAATGAGACTGTCTTGGAAATCATTATTTTGGCTTATGGTTTTATACCCTTAGCTCTTTGTTTTCACCCATCTCCTTTTTTAGTAGTGCTCTTTTCTGTCAGAAAACTGACTCCTCTCTCTTGGATGTATTCTGTGTATCTTCAACTAATCAGTACCTTAATATTTATCCAGTTCTTTCATTTGGGTTTTGGGTTTCCCAACACATTTTGCTCCTCAAATTAATATTTTTCAGATCCTCAAAAGAAAGATTCAGAGACCAAGACTTAGCATCACGTGACAGAGACAGGAATTCAAGAGACAGATCACCTCGTGACAGAGATCGAAAAGATAAGAAGCGGTCCTATGAGAGCGCTAATGGCAGATCAGAAGACAGGAGGAGCTCTGAAGAGCGCGAAGCAGGGGAGATATAATTAGCTGTGTACATATCCTCAATCCTTAAGCTTCTTCTGGAGTTACATACTATTGTTTAGTTTACAGCTGTTCTGGGTGACACAGTGAGCAGTTCCAGACACCGATCCAGCTAGGCTAGGTGTACAGCATCTAACTCAATCTGTACTTGTTTTCTTTGATGAAGCCTAAAACTACATCCATAGTTTCTGGTGAACCTGTAATACACTTCTGAAAGTCCAGTTTTATATAATAAGACACAGATGTCTTTATTCTTTCTAGTAGGAGTGATAGTGAATGAATTGTGTTACTTGCCTTGGGATTTTTTGAACATTTGTAAAATGCTGTCTTCCTTTCTAGTCCCAAACAACAGCGACTTTGGGAATTTCTTTTTAATCCTTCTTCCTTTGACTCTATATCCCCTGACACTTCTATGCTCTAGTGGTAAGAGAAAGGGGTACAAGGAAGCAATATAACTTCTGTTCTAAGGTTCTATTCCCATTGTTAAGTACTAGCTGATTACAGTTCAGAACATTTATACTGGAATGTGTGCTGGAGAAATTTAAAATATGAGATTTGTTTGTCTAACGGTGCCTATTTTAGAGTTGGAATTTGAACAGCTGTTGCATTACATACTTTGCTTTTTTATCGAAATTTTGAAATCAAACATGTCTTGATTTTTCTGTTCTTGAATAGCTACATTCAGGATGTTTTGAGATGGGGGGTGGGGGCAGGGACTTTCATAAGCACTTGTTTTATTTTGTGTGTGTGGAGTACAAAGATGACACCCTTATTGTAAAAAATAATAAAGTGAAAGAATCACCACCACCATCATTAACTGTAACTTGTCTAGTAAATTGTCACTAGAGCTATTTGCTGTGGCCATTTCTATTCTGTTACTATAGTGCCTTACTGTGCAAGGCACCAAAGGAAATAAATATATACTTACAAAGATTCAGGATGAACTGTTGCTCCACCTGGGCCCTTGCTGATTATATTCCAGTTGCTTCAGGACTGTAACAACCACTGTAGAGAAGGACCAGACCTGCAGAAGAAATTGGGTTTGTTTGTTTTGTTTTTCTTCACATTGAGCAAACCGAAATAAAAACATGGTGTAACCAGTGTAAAGAGACTAACGATTTCTGCGTTGAAAAGCTATATCCACTCATGTTGAAACAGTAGTTAAACTTGTGACTCTAGAAAAGCTGAAAAATAAGTAATATAAGGATCTGTGAGTATAACTAAGATCCTTTCAAGGATCACATCTCTCAGGTTCAGCTCTGGCACAGCTGAGAATCTTTGGAATCTTGATGCAGCACAATATGCTGTACTGATAATTTGGGGGAAGAAAGTTCTTGTCTATTTTTCCTATCAAAAAAAAAAAGTGTTTACATCCATTATTCATTATACCTCAATTACTGATATTCAGATTTTCCCCGGTATAAAGAAGGCAATACAAAGTTGTTCTGTTTTTTCCTTACCTTTTGTAATTTGAAAATGAATAAAAGGTCAAACCTTCAGCAGAGTTAGGGAAGGCAGGAGAGGGCTGAGAACAGAGGTTTGGTGGCAGAGGCTGACTCAGGGCCAGGCATGGGACTGCCAATGGAGAGAGTAGTACTGGGGCCACAGGAGAGCAGGACTCAGGTAATGGGCGCAGCAGGTGTTCTGAACTTCGAGGTGGGCCTCCATGTTTTCCAGGTACCAGCAGAGACCAGGATGTCAGAGGTTTAGGGTCTACAGGTACACTGAGGGTCAAACCAAACTGTCAGCATAGCAGGGTTCAGGCTGCAAGCAAGGCATTCAAACTCAGAGAACTGGGCTCTCGATCGAGGATTCTGCCAAGTGAACCCTATAGGTAGCGCCCACCGCTGAATCTGCTAACTGCTCTGGGAGACACTCCTCGGGTCACTCCTACACCTGGGTACTGCTGACTGCTTGTGACAGAAGACCCAGCTCCAGCAGCCTTACACAAGGAGATCACTTGAAACGCACATACTTGAGTCCCATGTGACAGCTCCATTCTCAGGGTAGCACTAGATACCCAGATGAAGAGAAACTGTTCCCAAACCAGCTTTGTCTTGCCTGACACACAGGGAACCAAAATGCTGAAATGCCAAGGTTTGAGGTAAAAGGGTTTCTTGGCAAGTCAGCTGAGGGAGGAGATGAGAGAACAGATCTTAAACCCACCTCCCCGCAGGCGGCGGAGTATTGATAGGATGATGAGCTATGAAGCAGGGCAGCACGCTCTTGCCTTGGAAGAATTGACATTGTTAAAATACCCATACTACCCAAAGCATTCTACAGGTTCAGTGTTCTATCAAATTACTCATGACATGTCTCACAGAACTAGAACAGTCCTAAAATTCATTTGGGACCATAGAAGATCAGGAGGGACAGAGTGAAAGGCTGGGGTGAAGGTTTGGTTTTTGTTTGGTTGCTTGGGGTTTTGGGCGTGTTTTGGGCTGCATTGGATGGCTTTTGGGATCTTAGCTTCCCATCCAGGGATCGGACCCAGACCCCCTGCAATGGTAGCGTGGAGTCTTAACCACTGGACCGCCAGGGAATTCCCTGTAAGCCTTTATGTAGAAAGCCTTTATGTAGAGAATAAACAACAAGGCCCTACTGTGTAGCACAGAGAACTATATTCAATGCTCTATGATAAATTATAATGGAAACGTATTAAATATGTATGTATAACCAGATCACTTTGCTATACAGCAGTAATTAACATTGTAAATCAACAGTACTTCAATAAAAAGAAGCAAGGCAGTGTGAGGTGTGGGGTGCATGGGGAAAGGTGATTGGAAAAGGTGCAGGGATCATTCTGCCCTAGTGGAAGTAAGCTACAGGCCTCTGCAGGTTGGAAAGGTCACCAGGCAGGTGTCAGCATGCTCCGCTGGAGGATGGGTGGGTGGGTGGTCCTAGCTAGCCTTAACCAGTTCATTTGCACTAGGCGCAGTTGAGACTCCCACGTGCCTGGGAAAGAACCCAGCCGTCCATCTTAATGTTCAGGCTCCTGGCCTCTTAGAAAACATACAGATGTTAACTTGTCATCAGTAAGGCAGGTAAAGCAGATTTGGCTAATCAGGCACCATTTCAGTCCACTGCACCTTTGGATCATTCCTCAACCTTTTATTTAAGTGTTAAAAATTTATCTTTTCTGACTGTACCACACAGCTTTGGGAGCTTAGTTCCCTGAATAGGGATCGAACTCGTGCCTCCTGCAGAGGATGAGCATTTTCTTAACCACTCGTCCACTGAGAAAGTCCCTTGTTCCTCAGTCTTGAGGAAGGAGTGGCAGTGCCCACTCTGAATACTTTTTGCTGGTAAGGGGTGTGTAGACCTAACAAGGACTTGAGTGAACAAGCTGTTAGCACTCGTTTGAAAATACTCTCATTCCTGATTTCAGGTTAACGTTTTGACCCCAGTAAGCAAACAGCACCTATGTGCCAGCTGTCACAGCATTCACAGGCCAGAGTTGGTAATCAGAAAGATGTACCTTGGTGGGGAGGGGAGGGTAAAACACACAAATGTAAGTGCAAGACATACTGATAAACTACACAAATCAAGTCAGGGGTCAGTGACTTACTTTGACCTGAAGTGCCTCAGTTGTTAACCAGTTTAGCTGAAACACTTAGATATTAAATATGGAAGGGACTTGGGCCGGGAAAATAAGGATAATTGCTACAATATCCTAACCAAGGGGACTCCTAAAGGGGAAAGACACCCAGGGTTATTTGAGGACACAAGGAGAGGACCAAGTTTCAGCTTCCAGGGGACTGGAAATTGGGTTGATTAGTCCAACACGACCTTAACATCTGAGGGTTCTATATCCTAAATGTCAGTGAAGGTAGAGGTGGTGGAAAATTGCTGACAGGCATAACTAAGGGGTCAGTATGATTAAATATAGAAAAGGGTTTTGGGTAACATATCCAACAGCTAGAGTACCTGCTTTTGCCAGAGTCTGAGAAATCCTAATCATTGTTCTTCCAAGCCAGGGAGGTCAAAAGTACAGAAAATACTGTACAGTCATTCTGGTAACCTAACAAGTAACTTAACTTTCTGAAGCAAAGCAATTTAAGATCTGCTAGGGACTCACGTGCCCATCCAGAGAGGTCAACGTCGGATAAGGTTTGGATGACCTTGGGCGAGGTTTGTTTCCCTTGCACAGCAGGGTCTGTTTCCCATCGTGTTCCTCAGAAGGTCCAGTCCAGCAAGGATAGCGCTGGTCTTCTAGATGTTTACCCTTCTTAAGATTTCAGGGTAGAGCTTCATTGTTTCCTCCTCTTGAGTTTCCTGGGGAGCTTCTGCCTGCCAATACAGGGGACACCAGTTCCATCCCTGGTCTGGTAATATTCCATGTGCCAGAGAGCACAGAACTGCTTCAGGGAGGCCCTAGTCCAGGCACTTTGACTGCCAATCCCAGGTACAGGAATAAAGATCCCACAAGATATGTGACCAAAAAAAAGAAGAAAACATAGCTGCTTCACATGAATTTTTCCCATCTGACAGTCTAGAGACTGGAGACAAGGCTTTTTCAAAATTTCTCCAGATAACTTAAGTTACAAACATAGTCTCAAAATTTAGAAAGCTAGATATTTGAAACAGAGGAAGTGGCCCCCTGAGCACCGAAGAAGTGATGCTTTTGAACTGTGGTGTTGGAGAAGACTCTTGAGAATCCCTTGGACTGCAAGGAGAACCAACCAGTCAATCCTAAAGGAGATCAGTCCTGGGTGTTCATTGGAAGGACTGATGTTGAAGCTGAAACTCCAGTACTTTGGCCACCTCATGCGAAGAGCTGACTCATTGGAATGGAAAAGACCCTGATGCTGGGAAAGATTGAGAGCAGGAGAAGGGGATGACAGAGGATTAGATGGCTGGATGGCATCACCAACTCAATGGACATGGGTTTGGGTGGACTCCGGGAGTTGGTGATGGACAGGGAGGCCTAGTGCTGCGGTTCATGGGGTCACAAAGAGTCGGACATGACTGAGCGACTGAACTGAAGTGGCCCCCATATTGACCAGAAAGTCCAAAAGTTGATTTCTTACTGTCCTAGTCCTGCGAGGTTCTATATGCTGGAAACTGATGGACTTGGCCGGATTTAGGGGAGCCCTTGGGTTCCTTGCTCCCTATCATTCTCAGCTATTTCAGCCATCTGATGTGCCACTTGTTCTGTCTTCTTCCAGAGTCTTCCTCAGGATGGCAGTCTTTTCTGGGGTCTCTCCTGTTTGAAATATGCACAGTTGTTGGGGGTGTGTCTTTTTTTTGTTGTTATGCTATGTGGCATATAGGATCTTAGTTCTCCGACCAGGGATCAAGCCCACACCCACAGCAGTGGAAGTATGGAGTGTTAACCACTGGATCGCCAGGGAAGTCCTGGAGGTCTCACTGTTGATTTCCCCATCCATGTAGAAGCTTGGGACCTCCTACCTTTTGCCGAGTCCCTTGTAGGGTCTTCACCTTGGTCCAGCTCTTCCCTCTGTGAAGACAGAGTGGCCTGTTTCATTCTCTTGTTCCCTTCTGAGCCTGCCCTGCCATTCGAAACTGCAAGCAGTCTCAATGGGTTAAGACATAGGCGTTCCAAGAGCACCTTCCATTTCTTGTGTATGGTGGCGGGGGGGAGGGGGGCACTCTGCCCGATAAGTCTTATTAACCATCTTTAAATTAAACTCTCAGGGGCCTCGGGGTCTGTATCTGTATAATGTCTCTAAGCTTTGAAGACCCTCGCTAGAAAATTGACCGCCTACTTCCACACACAGACTTACATTTGAATGTCCATAGCATTGTATTCATAATGGCCCTAAACTGGAGACAGCCAACCAACCGGAGAGATGATAAACAGATTGTGATCTATCCCTACAAAGAAAGGAACTACTATCAGTAAATGCAGCAACCTGAATATGTCTTTAAAACCTTGTGCTGTGCTAAAGAAGCAGACACAGTACATGATGTACTGTTCTGTGAAATCCCAGAACAAGCTAAACTTCAATTTGCCTGGGCCTGGAGGGCAGGAAGGAGAGAGCACTGACCACAACTGGACATGAGGGAACTTCCTGGAATGTTGGAGCTACTCCATGTCTTGACTGGCAATGGTTTGGGTGCCTACAGTCTTCAGAAGGTACCCTATTTTTTATTTTTGGCCGCACATGAGGCCTGCGGGATCTTAGTTCCTTGACTGGGGATCAAGCCCATGCTCCCTGCAATGGATTCTTAACCACTGGACCGCCCGGGGTAGTCCCAAAAGGTACTCTTGAGATGCGGGCATTTTTCTTTGCAAATTATACCTCAATGAAGTGGACAAAATATCCTTTTCCTGGTGACAATATGGACTCTCTTAGACAGTGTGTCTCACCAGGAAAGCTGGTAAAAACCTGACTTGGGGGGTCGGTACCCACCTCTGCCCATCTCAGGATGAGGTGTGCTGCTGCACACAGGTGACTTCCACAAGCGAGGTGTCCACAGCTGTACCTCTGAAGCTGCTGCGACCTGCTGGGCCAGCCTGCGTCACAGGCTGCTCTTCAAAGCTCCGAGAAACAAGTGGGTGCTGGTAGCAGCATTATTAGTATGGATTTCAAACAATAGCAGTTGGCAGTGCCTGGTGGGAAAAGAGCCTAAAAAATTACTCACGAGGAATGCCATGCAGATCAACCTGCTGTGTAGCTTTTCCAGCTTGCATTTAGTAGAAAGGGAAACACACGCTCTGAAGGTGAGGTGAGGCTGAAACTTGTGAGAACGTATCTTGATGTAAGAAACAGTTACAGGTTGTAAGAAAGGGCATTCCAGTCACAGGAACTCTTTGTAAAACTAGCAGTTCTCAAGCCAGGCTGCACATCAGAATCTTTTGGACCTTTTAAACATTTTAATTTCTCTTATTGAAGTAGTACACAAATACGGGTTTTTTAATTAGTTTTTTTATTTCTTCGCTGCATGGTACAGCAAGAGGGATCTTAGTTCTCTAACCAGAGATTGAACCTGAGCCCTCAAAGGGGAACTTGGGAGTCTTAACTCCAGGACTTCCAAGGAAGTCCCAAATATGGTATTTTTTTTGAAGTGAATATGGTTTTATGTTAATAGTACTAAAGGATGTATATTTACAAAAAAAGAACAAATATCAGTCCCACTGTAATCTCACTTCTGTTCCTTAGACATATAAGCTTTTTGACCTTAAGTGTATAGCTTGATGAATTTTTACACGTGTATCCACCTAACCTCACCCACACCAAGATCCAGAACATTCCATTCCAGCATCCTCAGATACTCGCTGGCACTGCCCAGTTAATACTGCCTTGCCTCAAGACAAGTACTCTCATGACTTCTGTCACCACCAAGTAGTTTTAAGGTGACCATCTGAAATGATTTTTGCCATTTCTTCTAGTGAAGTGAAAGTCACTCAGTCCTGTCCAACTCTTTGTGACCCCATGAACTATTACACTCCATGGAATTCTCCAGGCCAGAATACTGGACTGGGTAGCCTTTTCTCTCTCCAGGGGATTTTCCCAACCCCGGGATCGAACCCAGGTGTCCTGCATTGCAGGCAGATTCTTTACCAGCTGAACCACCAGGGAAGCCCACTGCTTCTAGTACTTGTCTCCATAATTCTAAATCATAAGTGTACATTGCTATTCCCTGGTTTGCCAACTTTGGACAGTAACTAGGAGCTTCCTACTTTGGTAGATCAAACCTCACTCGTTCACTCTCCTTCCTTACCCACTGAAGCTGAGAAACTCTCAGGTTTCTACACCATGGCACCACACCACCCACCCTGGGCACCTGGGTCCTTTAAGAACCACAGGTGATCCTAAGTGGCACTGAGCCCAGAGGGCCCCAAGCTGGTGGTGACCCTGAAACTGATGTGAAACCAGCCTGACAACGCCAGAGCCGAGAAGGGCTCTGAAGAGAGTTAAACTAGGACACATCATCAAGCTCTGGGCTAATTTGTAGCTGGAAGGAAGTCATGAGAAACATCAGTGTGTTTCTAAGATTTTTGTTGCTCGTCGGGTGTGTACTCACGGCTCTCTACCCCTTTCTCCCAGGCAGCCACACACACTGCACAAGCTTAGTTCAACTCGACCAGTAGAGCTTTCTCTGAGGAGTTCGGGCACTGGGTGTGCCTTTAAAGAGAAAGGTTTGTTTGCACCTGATTGGCATCATAAGCAGGGCAGGTAATCCAGCCTGGGAGGGCCTCCCAGGTGGTGCTAGTGGTATAGAATCTGCCTACCAGTGCAGGAGGTGCAAGAGATGTGGGTTCGATCCCTGGGTTGGCAAGATCCCCCTGGAGGAGGAAATGGCACCCCTCACTCCAGTATTCTTGCCTGGAGAATCCCGAGGACAGAGGAGCCTGGTGGGCTACAGTCCATGGGGCCATAAAGAGCCGAACACAACTGAGTGAGCCTGTGTGTGTGCGCGAGCACACACACACACTCTCTCCCCGCCCCCCACTTTGCTGCCATGCCTTTCAACCCGAAGACCCCTCACTGAACCTCAACTGGGGAGCATCTCCAGGCTGTGTCGCCACAGCTGTGAGAGGCAAGCGCTGTCTCACACCTCCCCGCATTTCTGATTCCATTTTCTCACTCAGACCCCAAGCTTTGCAGCGGCTTCACCAACCAAGAGAGGGTGTTCCCTTGGTTCCCCCTGCCTGGATGGCTCTGTCCTCTCCACATCCTCAGCCTCTGGCATCAGCTAGGTGGACGCCCCGCCAGCAACCCCCCAATGCCTGTCTGCACAAAGAACCTTACTCTCTGCCATCTCCTGGGGCAGGGATGGGACCTGCTTCCCCTCTCCTCCAGGGCTGCCCCTTCTGCCCTGTCCTCCACACGCTGTGGGTGCATCTGATCGCCTGGAAAGGGTCTTTATAGCAATGACGTCATTGCTGCCAGATCCCAGGCATGAAATAGGAGCCTCCCTCCATGGGCTCTAGGAGAATCCAGGCTGGGATCACCTATGAGTCCTCTCTGTTCCTCTCTGAAAGGGCACGCATCTGTGAGGCAGCAGGTACATGAGAGAATGGGAATGGCTGGTTTAACGCAAGAGAAACAGGCTTAGAATGCGTTTAAAAAAAAAAAAACCCACAAGAAAACCAAGGTCACAGCAAGTGCATTTCAGCAGCTGGAGATCCAGCAGGGGGCTCAGCCTCTGGGCTGCAGCAGCGCTCCTCTCCCGCAGACCCCATCTTCCTGCCCCGGGACCTGCTCCCTGGTTCACTGAGGCAGGACCATTGAGCACATAGCGGGGAGACCTGGGCACTGGGGTCCAGGGAGGAGGCTGCCCCGGCTCTCAACCTGGCCTCCCCAGGGGGCCACATGCCCCTGACAGACTCAGGGTGGGCAGCTAAGTCACTTGGTCCCCTTGGCACAGACCCAGGGTCTGGAGGAGGCACAGTCCGAAGCCACCAGCTTGTTTCCCTCCAGGCGCCCGCACTCGAGATCCGGCTGGTCCTGGTCTTCCTCTGGGAGCCTGGGGAAGGGTGAGAGGACAGAGAGGCCTTCAGGAGGACAGGCCCTCCTGGCCTGTGCGGCCACTGCCTGGGTACTGCTGGGATCGCCACCCGGAGCCCGGGGTCGGCAAAGACCCCTGGGGCAGGAGCCAGGAGGCCGCACCCCCTCCTGCCCCAGGAGTCGCTGGGTGGCCCTGGGCAAACCACCAAACCTCTCTGAGAGGCACACCCCTTGTCCAGAGAACAGGGTGACAGTCCTTCTTGGGCAAATGCGTGGGGGACCCAAACAAGGGGTGGGGTGATGGGGACTAAGTAAAGCTGAGATATCCATCCTAGGAGGGGGATGGAGAAGGGGCGGTGGGCGGGAGAGGACTCAACCTGGGGACAGGTGAAGCGGAAGGCTCCCGGGCCCCTCTGGTGCTATGATGTCACGTGGGTCACACGGGGGCCCCAGTGCGAGCGAACGGGTCAGAGGGGCCAGCCACCCAGGCCCATGGTCACTCACAGCTGGGGTGGCAGGGGGGTCCCGTCGATCCAGTGCCAGCCCTGGGGGCCCCGTCGGGCTCCCACCCAGGAGTACTTGGTGACCGGGTGTCTGCTCAGGAAATCCTGAGGGAGGAAAGCAGCGGGTCATTCTTCTCGGGTCACTGGTATGGCTCACCTGGGCTTTCACCCCCTGCCCAATCCCCCCACCCCAGCTTCCACGAGTTCCCAGCTCCCCAAGCCAGAGACGTGACTCATCTCTCCCCAAACGCCAAGAAGTGGGAGGCTGTACTGGATGCTTGCTGGTTGACAGGCACCATGCCCAGGGCTGGGGACCAGAAATGGGGGCAAGCCCCTTGCAGCCTTCAAAGGGAGAACGGATGCAATCCTCAATCCCCACGAGCAACGCACGATGGGGTACTGAGCAGACAGAGAAACAAGGAAGCTCCGAGAATATGGTGAAAGGTATGGGGAAAGCTGGGAGCCTACAAAGAAACCCAGGTGAGACAGCAAGCAGCCTCGCTGGGCGGGAGGCTGCAGAGGTGGTCAGGAAACAGATGGTCAACACCACAGTTGCCAGCAAGAATAATAAACTACATGACATCCACTCGGCAAAGTATTGTTAAGACCACTAAAGGGGACTTCCCTGGGGTGCAGTGGGTAAGAACCTTCCAATGTGGGGGGACAAGGGTTCGATCCCTGGTTGGGGAACTAAGATCTCACATGCCGAGGAGCAACTAAGTCTTGAGAACTACAGCTCCAGAGCCCTCATGCTCCAGACCTTGTTTTCCACAATGAAGACCCAGCGCAGCCAAAATCAATAATAATAAAGATGTTTTAAAGAAAGACCATTAAAAATAAGGGTGAGTATGTAATCCATGGGGCAACATGGGGAAAAGTTATAGTATGTGAGGGGTTACAGTCCATGAAAAAGCGGAATTAAAGTTGGGGCCTGATTATAACAATGAAAAAAAAATATGTACACCCCTGGACAGAGACACAAAAGGAACAACAAAATCCAAAACAAGGATGTTCAGAGAGCTGCTGGAGATGCTTTTTTCTTTTAAATACTTGTCTTCAATGTCATGATGTTTTTAGCAATAAATTAAAGCAAAAAAAATGTGTTTAAAAATGCTGAGAGGGCTGAGTGGGAAAGAAGCTCAAGAGGAAGGGGATATATGTATTTTTATGGCTGACTCACGTTGTAGTACGGCAGAAACCAACACAATATCGTAAAGCAATTATCCTCCAATTAAAAAAAAATCTTCAACTTAAAAGACGTTTCCATATCCTAAGCCCTGGTATAGGGAACTGGAAGGTGGAAGGCGGGGGCGGCTGTCCACACCAGGCTAATCTTACCAGAACATAAACTGTGCTATGTCACAAGAGCGGTATCATGGTTCCTATTGCTCAGATGGGTAATTCCACTTTGGGGAAGAAATCCAAGAACAGAAAGAGAAAATGAATGTTCTCAAAATTTCCTGCTGCTATTTATAAAGATAAAATGGAAACCACCCAAATGCTCAGAAGTCAGGAAATAACTAGGCAAATTATGGGATATCAACATGATGGAAAATTACAGTGCTCTTAAAGATGACAGGCACACCAAAGACATGGTTAGGCAAGAAAATGTAAATATGAAATCACACCAAGTGGAAAAAAGCAGACCATGCCAGCCAGCCCACGGCGCTCACCACGCTGAGCAGCACACACATTAGTGATAGCAGGAAGTAGCCCTGGCATACACCTGACATGGGTTTAGTTCCTCTCTACAAGTGTTCAGGATGACCGAGACAAAAGTTCTCTTTGACCCTGGGGATTACGAAGCAAGCATAGGGACTCCTGTGGTTAAGATTGCACTTTCACTGTAGAGGGCTCAGGTTCAAGCCCTGGTAGGGGAACTAAGATCCAAAGGGCTGTGCAGTGTGGCCAAAAAAATAAAACCCACAGAAAGGAAGCACAGAATGATGCCTGTCCCCTTGATGACACTCCTATTTGTCCTTCAGGCCTCAGTTTAAAGGTGACTTTGTGTAGGGAAACTGCACTGAACCCCTCCCCTGGATCACCACAGCCTCCATTGTTTGGAGCATGGTATGAGACACCGAACTTGTCAGTTTTCTATATCAGTGAACTTGGTGAGGACCGGGTGCCTGCCCTATTGATCACTGGCTGTGAGAGCCAGGCACACAGCAGACCAGCCCAGCAAAATGCATCCCCCAACCCCCATGTCCCTGCCAATAACCAGCAAGGGCCACAGGTAACCCGTGAGCTGTGATGCCAGCCCTGCACCCGGAGGTGTTGGCTCAGACCCACCCCTTTCAGGAACATCAGCTGGTCAACAGCTGGGAGAGGAACCTGAAAGAACTTCCAGACTAAGGGGTGACAACCTTACCCCTTCCGAAATCCCAAAGACCAGACTGCACAAGGCACACACAGCCATTCCTGGGCTTTTCATTTCCTCTCTGGCTGGACTCCACAGGCCGGGGTCCAAGGGCAGGGCTGAGGGGCGGGGAGCTTTGGAGGGGATGAGAAGGAACCTGGGCTGGCTTTGAGCTGTGAGTCAGAGGGCAGGGCACCCCCAAGCATCTTGCAACTGTGGCTGCAGCAGACTTGGGTGTCCTGCTACCCAGCCCCAACTTCCTGGGAGCAGTCACTGCCTGATCACCAGATCTCGGAGCTTCTTCCAGTTCTGAGAAGGCAGCTATCACTGCAAAGGAGAGCTCTGGGGCCTGGCCACCCCTTACTCAAATTCTGGTTCTGTGACTTGCAAGCTATGTGACTTTAGGCAAGTTCCCTGATTTTTCAGAGCTTCAGTATGATCCTCTGTAAAGTGGGGGAGATGTTTGTAATGAGGCCTGAGATCATGTCCACAAAGCCAAGGGCGTATAGTACATACTCGTTAAATGAGTCTCCAGTCTGCCGGGTGGTGTGTAAAGCTTTGTGTCTGACCCCAACATACAGGACCTCATCTGATGCTTGGAGTTGCCAAGGTGATCCTGCCCTTCTCTGTTTTAGCCCCAGGCCATCGGGCTCTCTCCCTGGGCCTTCCCCACCCAGCTCCACCCATTCCATTCCTTGCAGCTCAGACTCCAATAACCTGTTCCCATTGTTAGTGAAAATTGTGGTGTGGGAAAATTGGGGGGGCTTCTGTGGTGGCTCAGATGGTAAAGAATCAGCCTGCCATTCAGGAGACCTGGGTTTGATTCCTGGGTTGGGAAGATCCCCTGGAGGAGAGCATGGCAACCCACTCCAGTATTGCCTGGAGAATCCCCATGGACAGAGGAGCCTGGCGGGCTACATTTCATGGGGTCTCAAAGAGTCGGACACGACTGAGCAACTAAATACAGAAACTTTGGAGTAATTTACAGCTCAAACGAGAGCTCTGTAAGGGTGGCACTGACATTGGGGCTCCACTGTTTCTAGCTGGTATGTCTCCAATTTTGCTACCAATGTGGGGTGGGGGATGTGATCCTGATATTACCTGAAAGCTTATGTTCTACATCTTAAAATTAAGGTAAATTACTTACCATGAGTTCATACATTTCTTCTTTAAAAATTGTGGTAAAATATACATATAAAATTTACCATTTTTAAGTGTGTAGCTCAGAGGCTCTAATGAGGTTCACTCACTGCTGTATGACCATCACTGCCCCCTTCATCTCCAGAACTTTTTCATCTTCCCCCAACTGAAACTGCACCCATGAAGCAACTCTGATTTCTTCCCCCTCCCCCTGGCAACCACCATTCTACTTCTTGCCTTCAAACATTTCTGTGTTAATATTCAAATGTTTCAAGCTATATAATTTTCTGAATCCTATGATAGCTTTTCGTGTTTTCATCTTTCTGCACTCAAGATGTGGCTTACAATTGATGTGTACATTTCAAGAATCTTCTTCCTTCCCCACCCCTGTGAAACCAAGCTGATCTTAAACCAGTGGCTAGCGAATCTAATGACTGATGGCATGTGTGTGCAAGCTAAGTCACCTAAGTCGTGTCTCTTTGCAACCTATGGACTGTAACCTGCCAGGCTCCTATATCCATGGGATTCTCCAGACAAGAATACTGGAGTGGGTAGCCATTTCCTCCTCCAGGGGATCTTCCTGACCCAGGGCTCGAACTTGTGCATCTTGTGTCTCCTGCATTGGCAGGTGGGTTCTTTACCACTAGTGCCACCATGAAGCACTGAAACTTTCTCCTTTCCTCTTAACCTCTTGAGGAAGATGAGCTGTGTCTATCATGGGGCTGTGTGTACTACTGGCACTTTGGCATGTACCAGGGGTCCATGCCTCCCAGCTCATGAGCCCGGGCTTTGCCAGCCAACCCGGCCCCTCTACCAGCTGCCAGCCTGTCCTCAGCTGTTCTTTCCCACCCACCTCCGCCTCGGTACCTCCTGCAGCTTCTGGCCCTCATCCAGAACTCAGGAGAATTCTAGAACTCCACAACCATTGTATTCAGGATTCTAACTGCTTGAGACCCAAGTCTTCACTTTGGTCTTTTTGCAAGGGGCATTTTAGAAGTTCCTTTTTGAAAAAAGCTTATCGAAACTTTGTGATATATCTTCTGATTATATATATTTGTGTCACAAATGACTGATCCTATGTGCTAAGTTTTAAAAGAATTTAAGGTCCATTTGCAATTGGGGTAGTTCAGCCCATCTCCCTTCTTGGAGGATCCGAGTCACAGAGAGGCCATTTGTTCGGGTGACATCCAAAGTCATTGTGTGCTGAATTCGTCTGATGTGAGGCCGGAGGGCAGGGACCTTTTGCTTTACCAGTTTTCTGATGACACTTGTTGCACTGAGTGGGTCTCAGGAGATGGGTTGCTAAGTCCTTGCCCAGTTCACCCCTCACCCGCCATCAGCTCCAGGCACTCTATAGGGACCCATCAAGTTCCCACTGGTCTTCACTTTGCAGACCCAGCCAGGCTGAGGCGGGCGGAAACCATTATATTCTGATCTCTTGGGCTACCATTCCTCTAGCATCTCCCCTTACTTCTAGAGCATACTATTTGTGGAACACCTAGAACATTCCAAGAAGCTTGAAAGAAGAAAAATAATCACTTGTAATTGTGGCTCCAGTGGTAACCACTAGTATACTTCCTTTCAGTACTTTTTCTTTGCAAGTATATTTACCGTCTTGGGATCATGCCCCTCCCCTGCCCACCTCCCCGCTTCTCACCTGGGTGTGTCGCAGCAGGGGGAGGGTAGCGTGGTGGGCTGAGCAGAAAGCCTGGCTGGTCTCCCAGGCCTCGGCTTCGGTAGCGAGGTAGTAGCACTGCCCCTCGGACCACATCCAGCCCTGGGGGCATGGTCGGCATCTGGTCCCTGCAGCACGGAGACTGGAGATGAGCACAGGGTAAACTGTACAAAGCTCAGGGTTGGTATGAATGTTCAAATATCAGGGGACAGGTGCGGAGACGGGGAGCTGGCGAGTCTGGAAGGGGAGAGGGAAACGAGCACGGGCGGGGGGCGGGGCGCGAGCACCGGTGGGCGGGGCGAGCACCGGGGGCGGGGGCAGGTCTGGGAAGCCCTAGGCACAAGCTGCATCCAGCGGGAAGGGGCTCTAATCCCTTACCTTTGCATCTGTCCAGGGGGATGTCTTTATCTTCTCCTTTTTTTTTTCTTTTCCTCAAAAGACTTTTTGGATTTCGACCATTTTAAAAAGTCTTTATTGCATTTGTTACAATATTGCTTCTGTTTCATGTTTGGGGTTTTTGGCTGCGGGGCACGTGGGAGCTTAGCTGCCCAATCAGGGACTGAACCTGTACTCCCTGCATTGGAAGGCGAAGTCCTAACCACTGGACTGCCAGAAGTCCCTGGGGATGTCTTTTACTAATTTCACAAAGAAGCTGGAGGACTAGGCACCCTGCTGGGGGGGCAGGGGAGGAAAGGGGATGGGGGAGGGGGAGGATGGGGTGAGGGTGGGGAGAAGGTCCTCACCTGTTTTCGAGGCCAGGGCCACAAGGGCCACCGCCAACACCGCCAGGAGCACAGCCAAGACCGCCAGGGCCCAGCGCAGGGACCTCACGTACGTGGGCAGCCCTGTGGGGGGAGGGGAACAGCAAGGAGACCCGGGTTAGATCACCGCAACTCAGGGCCATGCTGAATCCTATAAGAGCATCACACTCACCTCAGCGCCAACCCCCTTGGCCCATAACACCGGGATAAACCGTTCAATTTAGGTCCAAACCTCATATTTGGGAGAAAACTGCTAGAAGATATTCCACTTCTTAAACAACTAGGAGACATGAGATTTTCTTCAAGTGAGCAAGTTAAGTGGCTAACAACCATTGAAGGAGCACCCGATGTGCACTAGAGGCACCAACACTGAGGAGGGGGCAAGGTTCCCTCGTTCAGGTTGCTAAAGGGACAGGCAAAGATGTCAGGAGAGAAAATTCCACAGGAGACAGGGCCCAGGGCTAGATTCAAAGTTCAACAGACCCTCCAACTCAAGTTCAAGTCCTGACTCCATGGGCCCCTCAAGTGTTCTTGGTGTTTTCCTATTTTAATGTCCGAATCACACCTGCCTCTTCTCTCTCGCTCCAGGTCACTGGAGACCACTAATGAAGCATCAGGCAAAGAGCACTAGACAAATGTGAGCTGTCAGCCACTCAGGGACCAGGGGACCAGATGGCTGGAATGAGGATACAGAGGGAAAAGGAAAACTGTGGACACTCCAGGAGGGAGGAAGGACTCAGAGATAGAACGTGTTCAGATGTCACATCCTGCCCTGTAGACAGAATAACTGGGGAGACCAGAGAGGAGCACTTGGAGAATAAAACATAGTCAGTGCTTGCTCACAGACCTCGATAGTTATAAGCAGCTTTCCACTCAGAAAGGCACGTGCATCTGAAGTCACTGGGCACTCAGGATGGGATCTCGGCCACATCTCCGGTGTGAAATCAATCAGAGCAAAAACATCTTGCTGCAGGGGGCCCTGGACCTACCCAGATCTTGGGGATGAGGGTCAGGAATGCCACATAATTGGTGTGAGGGTCCTAAGAAATCAGTCATATTTCCCAAAGTCTAGAACAGCAGAAGTAAGTCTGTGGCAAATATTTCATTATTTTGAAAAGACTAATTCCATTAAAAAAAAACAAAACCCAGCCACGTACATGGTATATGCCTACCGTCTGACTCCCTTCTTGTATCTGGTATTGACATCTCCAGCGTCACACCCTCTGCTGCTTTTCCTCACTGCTCATCATTATCATTCTCTATATTGACTACCTTTCCCACCCCACAATTGAAACACCACCTGCTTCCTCCAATAGTCAAATCCCACATCTGGGATGGAGCTGGTTTGGGGGGACTTACAGTTTATTCACCTGGGGCAGCCGAGGGGCATCATAAAAACTAAAATACACACTTCCAAATACAAAGCTCAGAGGGCTCCTGCCACTGAGAGACCTGCAGGTCAGTCTACTTCAGCCAGTGGCCTCTGTCCCTCTGGCTGAACTCAAGCATGCTGGACATCACTCTCTTGGCTCCACTTCCTCCAGACACTGAGAACATTCTTCCTCTGAATGTACCCCACCTCCCCCCGCCATGCCATCGCAGACTGCCAGGCCCTTTTGTTTTCTCCAGAGTAAGGACTGCTGGAGGGCAGGGTCAGGACTGTCTTTCCTCCTATCTTCCACACCTGATGGGCTGAGCACCAGCCCATCAGCACCAGCGGGTTGGACAACCACTGAGATCCAACTGCTGCTCTCCTGCCCCAACAGGGCTGGGGATAAAGCGCTCCTGACACGTGTTCACACCCTGAAGTTAGTGCCATTCATTGAGTATTGAGTCACAGAGCACTGCCAGGTGTCAGAGATTTGGTGAGATGTAGGCTGTCATCAGCCATGCCCCATGGAGCTCAGGAATCCTGAGGATACTCACAAGAGGGATGCTGAGCCGGGCAGCACAAGGGCCCATGGAGCATAGAATAGAGACATCTAATCCAGCCTTGGGACCAGATGAGGTGACTCTAAACCAACACCTAAGGGGGCATATTCTCCATCTGAGGATCCAGTTGACCCCTCAGTTTTAGGCTGTTTGCAAAAAGCGACTTCTCTTCTGGGCTGCAAGCTGCCATAGAGAACATTCCCTGAGGTTTTTTTTTTTTTTTTTAATATTTATTAATTTGACTGCGCCAGGTCTTAGTTGCAGCATGTGGGATCTAGTTCCTTGACCAGGGATTGAACCCAGGCTCTCTGCATTGGGAGCTCAGAGTCTTAGCCACTGGACCACCAGGCAAGTCCCTCCCCGAGTCTTTGATTCTTCAGTTTATATGGGGCTAGCACCTCTGGGACAGTTGCCCCGCAAAGCAGTGAAGAGGCAAAGCAGTGATGTCCCCCAACTCTCTCCACAGTGGCCTCTGCCCTCTCAGGTTCACAAGGAGGGGACATGGAAACAGCTGGGTGGCAGCATTACTGTGCTGGGGACCTGGGCAAGTCCCCCAGTGCCCTCGAGTGCCCTCTTGTTGAGGTCACTAGCTTGATCTCAGGTTGGTAAAGGCCACAGCAGGCAGAAACCACACTCAGAGTTCCTCATCCAGGCAGCCTCCCTCAGACCAAGCTTCAGCCAGGTGCTGGGGACCTTAAAGTTCTTTGATCCCACACTTCCCAGCGAGCAAGCCCAAAGCACCAGTGTCTGTGTGCGCCCTGCAGTATTTTCTGTCAGGTGTCTTCCCCCTATACCCTCAACACACTTGTCCCCATGTCCCCAGGTTCCTTGCCTCATGCCCAGGGCACTGATCCCATGTGGCAGCACTCCCAAAGTCTGCCTCTCCCCAGGATACTGCTGACCACATCTTCCTCAAACTCTCTCTTTTGCAGCTTCTTTGTATCCTGATTCTCTTCCTACCACATATACTTTTCTTTCCCAGCCTGTGACTGGCTCCTCTTCCTTTTGTTTTTTTGGTGATGCCTGGCATGCAGGATCTTGGTTCCCAGATCAGGAATCGAACCTGTGCCCCCTACAGTTGGGGCTTGGAGTCTTAACCACTGGACTACCAGGGACATCTGACTCCTCTTCCTTTAAATGACATCACTACCTGCAACTCCCAAACACCCCTGCTTATTTCATCCCCACCTCTTTCCCCATTCTCCACTCTGGAAGGCTAACCCAATGAATCCATCACTCTGCTACTTAGATCAGCAACTCGGGAGGTATCCCTACTCCTCCTGTTCGCACATCTTCATGGGCACAGTGGCCTCACTAATCCTACCTCTTGAACCCTCCCTCCCATGCCTGCCACAGATGAAGCCTTCATGTCTCTGGTTGAATAACTGCTATCACCTCCTAAGGTCTGCCTTCCTTCAACCTCATGTCTGTCCCAACCTTCCTCCACAGCGCTGTCAGAGCTCACTTTCTAGTCATTTCCTTATGACCCCACTCTTCAGATGATAAAGAATCTGCCTGCAACACAGGAGATCCAGGTTCAACCCCTGGGTTGGGAAGATCCCCTGGAGAAGGGAATGGCAACTCACTCCAATATTCTTGCCTGGAGAATTCCATGGACAGAAGAGCCTGGCAGGATACAGTCCATCAGGTTACAAAGAGTCAGACAAGACTGAGCAACTTCTATGATTAATCTGATAAAAAGCTTAGACTCATTATGGTAGACAGAATAACGTCCCCCTAAAGATGCTGGTAAAGAATCCACCTGCTCATGCAGAAGACGCAGCTTTGATCCCTGGGTCAGGAAGATCTTCTGGAGGAGGAAATGGCAACCCATTCCAGTATTCTTGCCTGGAAAATTCCATGGACAGAGGAGCCTGGCAGGCTACAGTTCATGGGGTTGCAACAAGTCAGACACAATTGAGCACACAGCACAGCGGCAAAGATGTCCATGTCTTAACCCCTGCAACCTGGGAATATGTTAGGTTACAGGTACAGGGAGATTAAGGTTTATCTGCTGACCTTGAGATGGATTTCTGGGTGGGTCCAACATAATCACAAGGGTCCTTATAAATGGATGAGGGGGACAGAAGGACAGGAGAGTCAAAGATGGCAGTGGGAGGCTTCAAGCAGATATTGTCTGGTTTTGAATATACAAAGGACCATGAGCTAAGGAACTCGATCGCCCTTAGAAACCAGAAAAGGCAAGGAAACAACCATCTCCTGAAGCCCCCAGAATGGATCACGGGGATTGATAACTGGACTTTAGACCTCTGAGCCTATATCAGATTTCAGACTTAAAGAACTGCAAGATAATAAATTAGTGCCATTTTAAGCCTCTAAGTTTGTGCCAGTTTGTTACAGCAACACCAGAAAACGACTACACTTCTCATGCAGAAAGTGTGCTCACACCCAACTCTGCACAAGTTCCTGAGTGATCGGAGTCCTTGAACTCTACCATGTCCACGAACAACGCCCCCACCTCTGGCACAGAGCCCCCCTTGGCCAGCTGACCCGTCCTTCCTCTCCGCTGGCCAAGCTCTTAGCACTGTGTCTGTGTCTAGCTCCACAGGGTCCCTGTTCCGGCTGCTTTCTACCGAGAAGAACGAGTCCACCACCCGCAATTCCTTAAGCTTTCAAGACTTAGCTGAAGGAAGCTTTCCCATGCCCTCAAGCTCACCAACCAACACTCCCTTCTGCTTCCGTGTCCAGGGTTTTTATATTTAGGATCTTTCTTTTTCCTTGTAAACTCCCACCCGGCAGGGCACATCCCCCCCCACCCCAGTCTGGCCTGTTGTCCCCGAGAAGTAGCTGCTAAGTGGATGTTAGGGGCCAGGTGATCCCTGATATATGGGAGGGAAAGAGGAACCCTAGGCCTAGAGAGGTCGGCCAGCCAGAGCCAGCAGTAGGTTGTTCTACCCGGTCGCCACCACCATCACGTGATCCTGAAAGGTTTCCTCGCGCCTGGAATTCCTCCCACCCCTACTTCTCAAAGATGCTGCGCACACTAAGACGGAACGCGAAAGTTCTTGGAGGGTCAGGGAGGGAGAATAGTAGCTTTATTTTTTTTTACTACCAACAATTTGAATTATAATTACGTAGACCGTAAAGTTATTGGCTCTAAGCCAGAGAGGCCGGGTGAGGAGGGTTCCTCCGCCCCAGTGGTTCAACACTGGGAGGGGAGGCCGGAGGCTAGTCGACCCCCACCAGGCAGCGCTGCTCCCGGCGCCCGCGCGCTTACCTACGCGCTTTATGATCCGGGACATCTTGCAGCCGTCCAGCTCGTCGTGGGGCAGGAGCACGGTGTCCTCCCGGCAGCGGCAGCGGCACGTAGGGGAGCCCGGGGACTGTGCGCGTCCCTCCGCGGGACTGGCGCAGCCCTCAGCGTCGGGGCCACGCTCAGTCCCGGCGGCGGCGGGCGGCGTGCCGCGGCCCCACGTGCCTCCCGGGGACGGGGTCCTACGCAGGAGCGTGTGCGCGGGGGAGGCGTGGCGGGAGAAGCCCGGGGACTCGGGCACCGGGATGGTGAGGAAGCGCGTGGAGGGCGCCGGCGAGGGCGCGCGGCTACCGCCGGCCGCGCCCACGGACTTCACGCGCACGTCCACCTGCAGTTCCACCGGGGCCCAGGCGCCCGGAGCTGGCTCACCCGGCGCCGCCTTGGGTATCAGCTCGGCCTCCGGCGCCTCGCCGTCCCGGGGCTGCTCGGCCGCGGCGGGGCCCGGAGACGGCGGCTCCGGGCCGGTCGACGCCTGGCGGCGGAAGGCGCCATAGCCCAGGCTGGGTGGCAATCGCAGGGGCGAGGGGCGAGGCGAGGGTAGCATCTTCCCGCCCGACGGGTCCAGGCCCGCGCCCTCCGCCTCCTTGGCGGGGGCCAGACTCGAGCTGTTCTCGGGACTCTCAGGGCGTCTTTCCTCAGCGGGGACCTGCGGCTGCTCCAGCTCCGGGACCTGGCTTCCCAAGGACTCCATTTCGAACTCGGCCCCGGCTCGGTCTTCCCTCGACGCCCCCCGCGCCGCCTGGGCCCCCTCCATCCTGTGCGCAGAGCAGCGGAGAGTCGCCGAGCGGGACGCACCTGGGCCCAGGTAGGGAGTTACCTACTCCTCCCCGGTTGGGATTGGTCCAGAGGAGTTGCGTAAGTTGTCAAGCCACGCCCCCGTCGCCACACCCACTTCCTCCTCCCAGACCAGGGCCCCTCTGGGATTGGCTATGGCCCGGGTTCTGTTGGCCACGCCCCTTCAGGCTCCCATCTGACTGAGGTTTCGCTCAGAAAGACGGAGCTGGAAACAGACTCATAAGGGGATCCCCAAACTCAGACTCTTCTCTTTTTCTTGTCCCTGGCCCCAACCATTTTCCCCTATAGCGCTCTGGACTGTGCTGATTTTTGAGAGTTATAGCTTGGGCGGAGAGCGATTGGCCAAGCCTGTAGAAATCCTGGCACCTCAGTAAAATCAGCAGGTCCAAAGGAAATGGGCCTGCTTGTGGAAAAACCGCAGAGCTGAGTATCTGGAGAGGTCACCCCCAAGGCAGAAGTCGCAGGGACATCTACTCTGGAGGCCCGACTCCCACTGTGTTAACTCAATAAAGACTGAGAGATTAATAAGCTTGAAAATGTGTATTTTGACCGGGACCAGTAATCTAAATACCATTTAAAAATATAGATTTGTGGCGGACTCCACCTAGACCTACTGAATCTCATAAGGGCATAAAGAGGCCAATTTTCAACAAGTGACCCAGGGCTTCCCAGGTGGTGCTAGTGGTAAAGAACTCGCCTGTCAATGCAGGAGACATAAGAGACTCTGGTTTGATCCCTGGGTCGGGAAGATCCCCTGGAGCAGGAAATAGCAACCCACTCCAGTATTCTCGCCTGAAGAATACCATGGACAGAAGAGCCTGGTGGGCTACTGTCCGTGGGCTCTTAAAGAGTAAGACTTGACTGAGCGACTTAGCACACATGGCAGAGCAAGCCCCAGGGTAGGATTGGCAGATATAATACAGGCCACTCTGTTAAATCCGAATTTCTGATAAATAAGTTTTTTTTTTAAGGATAAGTATGTCCCAAGTGCTCCATTATCCGAAATTAAAATTTAACCTGCCTCCTGTATTTTTCAAAATGATGTGATTGTATTTATTTGCCTTTTGTTTTGTTTTGGCCATGCTGTGCAGCATGCAGGATCTTGGTTCCCCAACCTGAGATTGAATCCACACCTCCTGCATCGAAAGGTGGAGTCTTAACCATTGGACCTCCAGGGAAGTCCCTGCCTCCTATATTTTTACTCATCAAACCAGGCAACTCTATTTCCAAGGACTTTTGCTGGAGTATCTTGGGAACAGCATTTGAAAAGACCACAGACTTGTTACTCCTGGGGTAAAGAAGGAAGGAGGCGGTGAAGGGGAAGGATCTTAGGAGGGCAGTTAAACTACTAGAAAGCAAGCTCCCTGAAGACTGGGAGAAAAAGTCCGGCAGAAAGAAAACACAATATGAGAACACTTTATGTCTTCCAAACCCAGGCTATATATTTAATGTGAGGACATATATATGCATGAAAATGAATTTTAAAAGATATGGAAAGATACATACCAAAGTGATAATACTAGTGGATTTTGCTGTAGGTTGTATGGAGAATGGGCGGAGGGGTTGTCTAGGAGATTTAACCTGATCTGCAATGTTTCCACATTCTTGAAAGAGAACATATTTATTGTACGTATTTGTTGCTGTTCAGTTGCTCAGTCATGTCCAACTCTTTGGGAACCCATCAACTGCAGCACAGCAGGCTTCCTTGTCCTTCACTATTTCCTGGAGCTTGCTCAAACTCATGTCCACTGAGTCCACTTGATGCCATCCAACCATCTCATTCTCTGTCATTCCCTTCTCCTTTTGCCTTCAATCTTTCCCAGCATCATGGTCTTTTCCAATGAGTCTACTCTTCATATCAGGTGGCCAAAGTACTGGAGCTTCAGCTTCAGCATCAGTCCTTCCAAAGAATATTCAGAGTTGATTTCATTTAGGACTGGTTTGATCTCCTTGCTGTCCAAGGGACTCTCAAGAGTCTTGAGAATCTCCACATGATAGTTTGAAAGCATCAGCCCTCTTTATGGTCCAGCTCTCACATTGGTACATGACCACTGGAAAGTATGTATATTCTTCCATAAAAATTCGGTTTTTAAAGAGATGGCATATATTAATAGTAAAGTTTTTTTAGTGCTAGTAAAAATTACTATAAAAATGAAAATAGTTCAACAAGTATATAAAATATAAAGAAAAGCTCTCTTCTGTACCTAGATGTCACCTTTCAGGGGCAGTCGCTGTCTCTGTTGAGATGGACTGCTCTTCCATTTTCATTGTGGACTGGAGCTGAGAGGGAAGCTTCCTGACTTGCTTTCCTGCTTAAATACCTCCACCTGGGATGATGATCATCACCTATGTAGTTTATAAAAATTAAAAGACTTCTTATCTCCCAAGTGTTTTGACTCAGAGATCAGCGAGGAAAACATGATATATTTCACTGTGACACGGTTCCTGAGAGGGAGGCGCCAAGGCCTGGCTCCCCTGGCCACAGCCACCAACCCAGACTGGGCTGCAGACTCAGGATTCCATCTTTAATTTGAGCTGTAGACCACAGTGCTTGTGGGAAGCTGGTGATGGGCACTGGCACTGAGGGGTCAGGAGTGGAGAGACCCAGGGCAGTGGATTGTGAGCCTGGCCTGTCCCTCAAACCTGCTTTATGGATTCCGTCCTCTCCTGTCTGCAGTCATAATTTCATTTCACCACTCACTATTTATGGAGCACAGATTGTGTGCCTGGCATGTGGGTAAATAGCCAGGGCACCATCTTAGGAGCCTGCACCACAATGATCTCCTATTTTTAAAAAAATTTACTTATTTGACTGCATTTGGACTTAGCTGTGGCAAGCAGGATCTTCAATCACAACATTTTGTTGCAGTGCACAGACCCTCCAGATGTGGTGTGTGGTTCCATAGCTGAGATGTGCACAGACTTATTTGCCCCTTGGCATGTGGGATCCTTAGTTCTCCCACCAGGGATCGAACCCACATCCCCTGTATTGCTAGGCAGATTCTTAACCACTGGACCCCCAAGGAAGTCTGTCCTCTGTCTTCAGTCTCTCCCTTTTCAACTGGTTCTTTCCCATCATCATTAAACATGATCAAGCTTTACATGCCTCTTTAGACCCCAAATCCCCCTCCAGCCAACACCTTATCTATTTCTTCCTTATAACAACCAACCTTCTTTAACAAAAGAATTGTCCCCCTCTCTCTCCATTCATTTCGTCACATCCCAAGCACTCCTAAACCACTTATGGTCTGTTTCAGCCCTCGCTAGTCTGCCAGGCTTCTTTGCCAAGAACCTAACATATCAGCAGACCCAGCAGACATCCTTCAGTACCTCTTACCTCTCAGAAGCTCTTCATTGTCAATCATTGCCTCATCCTCACACCCCATGCCTCTGTGGCTTTCCTAGCTCCACACTCTGCTGGGTTTCCTTTACTGCCCCACTGCTCCTCCTTGAGTCTGCTCCCAGAGCTCTCCACCCTCCATCGTGTTAGGGAGTTTCCAGCCCTCTCTCCAGCCCAGATCTTTCTCCTTACCTTGACCATAACAGCTGCACCATGGGTTGGATTTTGTCCCACAACCCTGTCTTGTCCCAAACTCAGATGTTGAAGTCTTAACCCCGAGAGCCTCAGAATGTGTCCTTATCTGAAATTAGGTAATTAGTTAAGATGAAGTCACACCGCAATAGGGTGGGCCCCTAATCCAATATGACTGGTGTCCTTATGAAAAGGGGAGGTGTGAATACAGACACACACACTGGGAGAATGCCTTGGGAACACAAAGGCAGAGATGGGGGGGGAGTGCCTACACGTCAAGGGATGCCAGAGATTGCTGGCAAGCCACCAGAGCTCAGGGAGAGGCCTGGGACCAGTTCTTCCCCATAGCCCTCAGGAGGATCCAGCCCTGTTGATGCCATGATCTTGGACTTTCAGCCTCCGGAACCGTGAGACAACAGATTTCTATTGTTTAAGCCACTGGGCTTGTGGTACTTTGTTACGGCAGCCCTAGGAAACCAATACAAGTGTCTGCAGTTGAGATGGCTCCCTGTCCGGGAGACAGCTTACCCTGACCGTTCACCACCACTGACTCAGCTGGGCCAACCAGATTGTCCCTTGCAGGAATCTGGCACTTGATTCTGAGAGACCTGGAGCTGGGAGCTGTCACAACTCCCAGTTGGGCAGCTCTCTAGAGACAAGGGGGCTTCCCAGGTGGCGCTAGTGGTAAAGAACCCACCTGCCAATACAGGAGATGCAAGAAAACTCACTGGTAAAACTTACCTGAGCCTGGAGTTTGTAGGAAAAGTCTGATAAGAAATTCAATTTCTATAATAGATATAGGACTACAATATTCAGATTTTCTGTTTCATCATGTCAGTTTGGGAAAGTTGTGTTTTTCAAGGAGTTTGTCCATTTCATGCCTGTTTCCTAATACATTGGCAAAACATTGTTCAAAATATTACCTTAATATTTAAAAGAATTTTATCTATTTATTTGGCTACATCGGGTCTTAACTGCAGCATGCAGGCTCTGGGGCCTGTGGGCCTAGTTGAGCTGCCACGTGTGGGCTCTTAGTTCCCCAACCAGTGATGGAACCCGTGTCCCCTTCATTGGAAGGCGGATTCTTAACCACTGGACCATGGGGTCGTACCGCCCTGAAATGCCTGTGGAATCTGTTATCATGTTCCCTCTCTCATTGGACTTGATATATTCTTAGTCATTACTCATCTGATGGGTGAAATTTCAACTTGCATTTCTTGAGACGTGAATGAGGTCGAACACGCTTTGTTCACTGCATTGCTGACAAGTATCTTTGGCAGCCTCAGTGAAGAGGGTCACGGAGATTCCCTCTGAGGCCTGGTCCAGATCACAAGTTAGTTCCAGGAAGTGGCCCAGAGGTACCCTTGTCACCTGCTGGCAAACCACAGAGTTCACTGCTCCAGGAGGCTGATGGTATCTGGCCTGTCTGAGCATAAACTGAACCACAGCTGGTTGCTCCCAGAGAGGGAGCAGACACGCCCAGCCCTGGCTCTTGGCTGATGTCACCCCCTGTGGCATCCTGAGCCCTTCCCAGGCCCCTGGATGCTCAGATGGGGAGGGAGAGGTTTCCGCACAGCTGGCTCACTGGCACGGTCCATCACATTCCACCTGCTCAGAACCTCAGGGGCCCCTGAGCCGGGGTGGCACACCTACTCCTGGGGCCCCGGTCCCTCACCTGTGAATGCCTTCACAGCACTCAGCACTGTCTTGGGCCATACATTTGTTTTTGTTGTATAATGTTTAATGTTTGTCTCTGGCTCTCTAGCAGCTACTGTTTTGTATCTCCAGGACAGTACCTGGCGGTGACATTACCTCTACTGACATTACCCCTGGTGACATAATATGAATATTTATGAAATAAACATTGCTGAATGGATTCTGGGAGGGGTGCTTGATATATGTTGTCTCATCTCTTCTTCCTCCCCCGATCCCCGCCAATTTTTGACAATTTTAAACATTAAGGAAAATGGAAAGCACACCCAGTGAACACGAACACTTGCAGAGCCTCCAACAGTGAGCATATCGTTATATTTGCTTTGTGGTTTTCTCCACACAAATGTACTTTTTGTTGGTGTTGAACCACGTAAATGAACTTCAGACCGTGAGAAACTTGTGCCTAAATACTTTAGCATGTTATCACCCATGAATATAGTGTTCTAGGGAGGTCCGTTGGCTTCCCTGGGGCTCAGTGGTGAAGAATCCACCTGCAATGCTGGAGGCACAGGAGCCACAGGTTCAGTCCCTGGGTGGGGAAGATCCCCTGGAGGAAGGCATGGCAACCCACTCCAGTATTCCTGCCTGGAGAATCCCATGGGCAGAGGAGCCTGGCAGCTACAGTCCATGGGGTCGCAAAGAGTCGGACACGACTGAAGCGACTCAGCACAGTATGGGCCATCCTTGTGCCAAGAAATGAACAAGTACTCCACATCAGATGGTGTTACAGAGACCGTGTTTAAATCCCCCCAGTTAGTTTCAAACTAGGATCCAGTCAATTTATTTTGGTACAGTGCATTCAGCTGTGAGGTCTATTTACTCTTCACCTTAATAACCCTGTGGAGAAGACACTGAAATGACTAAAATTCCTACTTTACAGGAAACTGAGAGTAAGAGAGGTTGAGGCACATGCCAGGGTTACATGACCGCGAAGTGGGAGACTGGGGATGTGGTCGTGTATCTCTGAACCCCAGACATGGCTTTTCTCCCCATTTCCTACCTCTTGCCCCCCACGGCCCCCGGAGGTCTCTCTCCCGGTCTCTGGAGGCTCCCAGCAAGTCACGGGCTGAGGCTGAGGTGAAGGCGCTGCTGACCCAGTGACTCAGCGGTTACTCGCTTTCAAGTTCCTCCAGCCACCTCCTCACTTCTTTTCTCTGTTGCTCTCTGAGACAGTAGCTGTCGGCTGGGAGTGACATGGTGTCCTGCTTCTGCCTCGGTTATTTGGTGGAGGATCCACCTGAGCTGGAGGAGGGATAAGTGTGAATGCAGTGGAGGAACAAGGGGTGGGCTTCAGTCAGGTGTGCAGATACAGGGGGGGCTGCAGCAGGGATGAGAAAATGTCCCACCTGGACGTGTGCAGGCTCACCCGAGGAGACTGAGGAGCCCAACAGAGTAGGAAAACAGCTCCCTGAGCTTTCAGTTGCTTGCTCCCTGCATGTCAAAACAATGAGCCTCTCTTGACGGGAGCTCCACTCCTAGAATCCGTTCCCCTGCAACGCAGCACAGTGAGTGCTGTGCACTCAGGCTTGTAAGTGACTGACCTGTGTGAACAGAGAACCCTGATGAACAGACAGTGACACGTGGGACAGACCCAGCCCTCCTATGGATTAATGTTTCCACTGTAGCTGACCTCTGGGGGTCTGGGGCTCCACACATGGAAAGACCTGGATGAGGGCAGGTGCAGGAAACGAGACCAGGGGCGGAAAGAGACAAGGAGGGGCAAAGGGGATTGCTCAGCCTCTGTAATGGGATGAGGCGGCTCCTGATTATACATACAGGAAATACATATATATAGGATATGTACATACATGTATGTCTTTAATGGGCCTCCCTGGTGGCTCAGCAGTAAAGAATTTGCCTGCAATGCAGCAGATGCAGTTCTGATCTCTGGGTTGCAAAGATCCTCTGGAGAAGGAAATGGCAACCCACTCCAGCATTCTTGCCTGGGAAATCCCATGGACAGAGGAGCCTGGCAGGTCACAGTCCATGGGGTCCCAAAAGAGTTGGACACGACTTAGCGACTAGACAACAACAATAGTCCTCAGTGTTTCCATTTCTCTAAAGACCCTGACAAATCCAGCCTTTGTGGTACAGACTCCCTCCTCCCTGCCGTCCTTTCAGGGCCTTACCTCCCAGAGGCAGCTCCACACAGCTCCACTCGTGCCCTCCCCAGGCTGAGGTCCTGCCCCTCCCCGACCCTCCAGGGCAAGCACCTGGCACTGTGGGAACACCTGTCCCAACCCAGTCTCCTCCAGCCTCGGGCTGTTCTCTTGACTCAGTCCACGGAGTCTTCCTTTATCCAAAACCTCTTGTGTTATGATTATTTTATGAGTCTAGGCAGGCTTTTAAAAACGAAAGCACTCAACTCTCCCCTGGGGCTAGGAACAATTCAATTTCTAGGACAAAAAGTCCAACCGCCCTCTGAAGAGGAAGAAGCAGAAAAATACCTCTCTTTTGGTAGTGAGTCTACCGGAACCAAGGTGGGTGACTTTGATTCAGACCATTCCTACAAGTCGGCTTTGTCTCTTCACTGCTGTCAGGAGCAGAGGTGATGAGATGCTGGGCTTGCGCTCACATCAGAGTCCAGGGGAGTTCATGGCCTGCTCTGTTGAATGCACACCGTGGTCAAGAGACCGGCCGCTGAACTCTGTGCCCAGGCCCCGGGGTGAGTGACCACAGTGGAAGATGTGGGGGTCTCCCTGCAAGACCCTGACTATCTTCTCCAGGCCTACAGTGCAGACCTTAGTGAGGACAAAGAGCCCGGTCTTCCCTGGAGGGTGGGCTTCTCCAGTGTAGCTGATGCGGGGCTACATGGTGGTACTGGAGACAGCACGCAGCCAAGGCCGCTCACGACAAACAAGGCGAGATGAATGGTCTCAGCAACCCCCCCCAGCCCACAAGGGGTCACCTGACTGTCTTTCAGGCCCTAGACTTGGCTCTGTCAGGGTTGAACTGACCTGGTTCCTTCTGCTGGCCGGAGATGAGGGGCCTGACTCCGCCAGGCATGGTGTCATCGTCCTGTTAGGCCCTGGTCCATCCCAGTTCTCTAACGGCTCCCTCTCCTTGCTTCCATCTGTCCCCTGAGTCCCTCCACCCACCTCAAGACAGGTGGTACTCCCCGAGACCTGTCTCAGATACTGGAAGGGCCCCACATTGTCAGGGATACCCACCCCCTTCATGAGGGAGCAGCCCTGGGACCCAAGGGATTCTCCACACACTGCCCCCAAATCCTGGCCACCTCTCCTCCCTGCCGACCTGATGCCAGGACACCCCATGGCCACAGAAGCAGAACTTGTGAGGCTCTTCCCTGCCCAGGTTAATAACACTGGTAATGATCACAGCCTTTAGGGGAGGCCAGCAGCACACGACAGTGTGAGCCCCGGCACTAGCACCCGTGGGGAAGATGAAGCTGGGGAGGGGGTTTTCATCAGACCTGGCTCGCGGTGATGTCGTACAGATGCTTTCCAAACAGTGAGTGTATTTGTGCAGACCCTCCCCAGTCCTGCACCTGTGATGCGTGTGACTTGGCTGCCAGTCTGTCAAATATAAGGAGAGGGATGGCTGGCTGGAGCTGCTCACAGCACAGAGTGAGGTGGAGATACTCCCAGGTGTGGTCCAAGTGCATCAAAACACCCCAGCTTTCTAGAAGATGTTAAAGCAAAAATGCAGGCAAGTAGAAAACAAGCGGCTTTCTCCCCCCTCCCAAAATAAAAGCCAAATTCATCAGTTAGTGAAAAACTGATGTCTGATGGAGAGACTATTGGAGATCTCTGGCTGTGAAGGAAATCTATTTGGGAAAATAGTTTAAACAGCTTGCTAAGGCTTCTTTTATTTCTGTAAAATAAATCTGGCAGGGAAAGCTAGATTTTTTTTAACAATGCAGACTGAGAACTTTTCCTACCATGTACCATGAAGGTATACAGCTATCTATCTAGCATCTATCTTTCATCATATATTTATCATAGAGTAGAGTAGTGGCAGAGGGCTTTCCTAGTGGGCGCAGTGGTAAAGAATCTGCCTACCAATGCAGGAGACATAGGAGACTCGGGTTTGATCCCTGGGTTGGGAAGATCCCCTAGAGAAGGAAATGGCAACCCGCTCCAGTATTCTTGCCTGGAAAATTCCATGGACAGAGGAGCCTGGCGGGATACAGTCCATCGGGTTGCAAAGAGTCAGACACGACTGAACATGCCCACACACAGTGGTGGCAGAGGGTCAGACAAATAGTAGAGACAGAGAGACAGAAAGAGAGACAGGGAGAGCAGAAGCAACTTCCCTCTTAAATACAAACACTGTGAATCTCTGGTCAAGTAGAAGTCATTGGTCACTCACTCCGGGTGATGTGAACAAAAACCCTCTAGGAAGGCAAACTTCTAGGGAAAGGGTCTCACATCCCTGTCAGTCTCGGGACCAAGTTCATGGACTCCAGCAAGGTCCAACTTTCTCTACAAAGGAACAGATACTTCTATTCCTGGGGACCCATCAGAGAACCCAGGCCACAGCGACCATGCTATGGCCTTCTGTGACCACAGAACCTTGCTTGCACCAATCCAAATTATAATCCACAGACACAACCCTGAAGTTCCTTTGGGGTTCAGATCGGGAGATAACCATTGTCAAGATCAATTCCCAATCTCACGATGAATGTCTATGCTTTAGAAGAAAATTGAATCTACTCATTTACCATAAAGATGTATGAGGGGATGGGAGTTTTTAGGGCAGTATTTCTTAATTAGTTTATGTATAGATTCCTTTGACTCTCCAGTGAATCCTGGGAACACCCTCCCTAGTAAAATACATATGCTTTGCAGTTTTCAGAGTTGGGGGGTGGGGTCACAGATTCCCTGAAGCCCACCGATGAGCAGCAAGGTAAGGACCCCTGGTCTACAGGCTGAAGCTCTAACCATCTGGCTTATCTATCCCCTGCATTTTTGCCCATGAAGTTTCTCTCAAAGGCCATTGGAAGGCTGGTTTCCACCTGTCTCCTCAGACCCCCAACCCGGGTTACATGACTTTCATACACAGCAGATTTAAATACCCTGACTCAGACAGCAGGCGAGCTGTCTGGCCACTGTGCCTGAGAAATAGACACAGTGATTTTGAGACAGAACCATGCCATTTCTGCAAGCAAAATACAATGACTGAACAGGCATTTAAGCTATGGCTGATTTTGAAGAGACCTTCACTGTGATGATTAAGATAAGGTATAATTTTAAAAACCTGAAGGGGTAACCTCCTGCAAGGATGATGATGGCTCTGGCCGTGGAGGCCAGCTTTTCATAGACTTATGTTTCTCTGGCCGCTGAGACAGCTCAGGGTCTGTTTGGGCTGCAAAGCCTCCCTTTGCTTTGGGGTCTGGAGACACATAAATTTGAGACTGTCTGGCTTGTTTATCTTAAGAGATTTTATTGGGGATCAGACAGATTTCTGAATACAACCTGACACAGAAAAGCTTTCTAGTAACTTTTATGAGCTGAATTTCTCTGTGCCTCCAGCCTCCCCTCCTCCCATCACCATGGCAATGGAGGAGAAGATGAGGGGTTTAGTGCTAACTTGTTTGGGGATCTTAATGGTATCTACTGAACTGTGTCCTCACAAATTCATATGTTGAAGTCCTAATCTCTAGTAGCTCAGAATGTGACTTTATTTGGAGCTGAGGTCCTTGCAGATGTAATTAGTTAAGGTGAGGTCATTAAGACGGACCTGTGTGCATGTGTATGGGCTCAGTCACTCAGTCATGCCCGACTCTTTGCAACCCCACGGACTGCAGCCTGCCAGGCTCCTCTGTCCATGGGATTTTCCAGGTAAGAATATTGGAGTGGATTGCCACTTCCTCCTCCGGGAGATCTTCCTAACCCAGGGACTGAACCAGCATCTCCTGTGTCTCCTGCTTTGCAGGTGGATTCTTCACCCACTGAGCCATCCAGGACGGTCCTAATCCATTATAAAAAGGGGAAATCTGGACACAGACATGCATGCAGGGAGAACGCCATGTGAACATAAAGGCAGATAGGGGAGATGTGTCTACAAGCCAAGGAACACCAAAGACGGTCAGCAAACCATTAGAAGCTAGGAGAGAGGCAGGTTTCTACCTGACGCAGGTTTCTACTTGTGGGAGCGAACTCTGCTGATGCCTTGATCTCAGACTTCTAGACTCCAGAACTGTGAGACAGGACATTTCTGTTTTCTAAGCAAGCGATCCCCAACCTTTGTGGCACCAAGGACCGGTTTCATGGAAGACGATTTTTCCATGGACCCGGGGAGGGGATGGTTTCAGGATGATTCAAGGTATTACATTTATTTCTATTATTATGATGTGTACTTTATTATTATGTGCACTTTATTTCTATTATTATGATGTCAGCTCCACCTCAGATCAAGCATCAGATCCGGGACACTGGGGAACCCTGTTCTGAGTCCCTTCGTCATTTATGATACTTTGTTACAGCAGCCCCAGGAAACAAACACACTGACCCGGCCTTTGGTAGGCCACAAGGAAACGGCCCATTGTCCCATTTCAAACATCCTCAAAAGTGCTCAACTACACAGATTTTTACAGGCCAGGTGGTGGGAACATAAACTCACTCTTGGCCCACCTTAATCTCTGTCTGCCGGAACTGTAATGACCTTTCTATTTACAGAGGAGTGTCTGTGTATCTGGGATAGTCTGGGAACAAGGGAAACGAAGGTGAGCCATTCACAGCTTGGCTTGAAGAGCTAGGCTACAGTCAGCAGAATGGTGCAAACACGTTTTCTGCCTGAAAACTTTAGGATCAAATACAAATTTAAGCCTTGACGTTACACTCCCCAGCAGCGCCCCCTGGTGGAGACCACAGGCACAGGTAAAGGTTTGCCACTCTAGCTAATTCAGAGAGCGACTCGGAAAGGGATTTCTACCTGTGGGAGAACGCAGGTCAGAAGGGGGTCCAGAGGAGCCAGGGAGTCATGGGCTGGGGCTCCATGCAGGAGCCTGTTCTCCAAGGAGTCACCTAACTCCCCGAAAGCTGCAGCTGGCCCCTATCTGTGAAATTAGGAAAAACCCCACCACCCTCATCCACTGAGGGCAGGCTCACAGAGAGCAGGTGTATTTGAAAAGTGTGCCCTTCCCTCCAGGTGACATGGCTCTGCGATCAGGTAAGAGCTGAATTCCAGATCCTAATGCTCCCCTCACCCGGGCTGGGCGTCGGGTGTCCAGTGAGCCACTTACGCAAACGTAAATGGCAGTTCTGACTGCTCTCTTGGTTCTCAGTCTGTATCCACTTCTATTCATGCACTTGTCCCACATGGGTGGGGGTCCAGTGACTAAGACTGGGAGCTCCCAATGCAGGAGGCTTGGGTTCGATCCCTGGTCAGGGGACTAGAGCCCACTTGCCACACCTAAAGATGCCCCATGCCGCAACTAACACCCAGCACAGCCAAGTAAATAAAGATAAATATTAAAAAAAGAATGGCAGCCAAGGCTCCAAATGTGGGTAAGAAGTGCTGGGTGGTCCACATTTTAAGTCAAGGAGGCCACCAGTCAGACCAAGCCTATCCGCAGGGCTTCCTGAGTGGTGCCTATTGAAAACTTTGCCTTTGTCCCATCCTTCTCCCCCAACACCCCCATACCCCCATACGGAAAGGAGGTCAGCAGTGCTTGGGGGCGCCAGTGCTTGTGGCGAGAAGCTATTCTCTTAAAAGCGGGGTGGTGCCTTCCCTCCATGAAGCCAAGTTGAGGACTGCAAGAAAACCCCCAAGAGGTGTGTCTGAAAAGAGGAGACTGGAGTCCCTTTCCACCTGATTGTGTGCTGAGCTGCAGAAACCACTTGCCTCCTGGGTTTGTTCTGGAACAAGTGGGCTGGTGGGGATGAGGTGGCTCAGGGCCAGGCCGGTCCAGAAACCTCAGAGGTTGGCTCCACCCAGTCATCTGAGTCTCTAACCCGGGGTGCACTCAGGGAGGGCACGTGGCAGGCTAACCCTGGTGGCGCTCCCTCCGACACTCTGGTCTCCCCGAACACCTTCCCCAGTCCCGACAAGTAGTGGGGTATCCTGAGCCAGAATTCTTCCAGACAGGTCTTATGCCCAGTGTGGCTCTGAGCCGACCTCTGTGGGGCCACGGGCCCGCTCTTCTGCAGAGCGAGGCATCCTCAACAGGAGGCCTGACTCAGGGCTTGGACCAGACCCGCCTGCACCTGAGGAGATGGCCCCAGGCCGCGTGTTGTTGTCGGGCAGGGAAGCGCCATCCCTCATCCGCTTCCAACAACGCCTGGAACGGGGTCCAGTCCCCTCCACAGAACTTTCCCACACTCACCAGCACGTTCCACAGGTGCAGCCTCGGCCACCGAAGTTAGAACGTGGTAGTATACCTTTGTATATCGCTAGATGGCGACCCTGCGTCAAGAGAAAGAGAAACAACCCTGGAAACAGCGCTCTCACCGCCTGCCTGCCTCTCCGCCGAGGCGGAGTCCCTGGAGGGAATCAAGACAGAAGAGGGTGCAGGCGGAAGATACTGGCTTTCGGGTTCGCCCGGTGACTCCCGGGGGGGGGCAATTCCTCCCCCAGGCCCCCCCCCCGGGAGCGGGGATGTCCTTCCCCAAGCGCCAGCCCAGCTTCCCGCAGCTCCGGAGCTGTGCGCACACGCCGAGTGGCTCCTCGTTACCCGCTGGGGACCAGTTTTGCACCCCCTCCAAAGGCTGTTTTCAGTTGAAGCACCATCTCGGGGCCAGGACGTGAGCCCTGCGAGAGGGGAAGAGAACGCTCCCGGCTGAGCACCGGCCTCCAAGACACAGGCTCGAGGCCCCGGCCGAGGTGGCGCCCGCGCGCCACAGCAAGGTCAGACCCGGGGCGGTTTCCTAGAAAAACCAGAGTGGCTCTGTGTGCTTGCAGCTGTACAATTTAAACAATAATAACCACAACAGCGGGGTTCCCAGGTGGCGCTAGTGGTAAAGAACCTTCCTGCCGACGCAGGAAACCTAAGGTTCTATTCCTGAGTCAAGAAGATCCCCTGGAGGAGGGCTTTGGCAACCGGTAACGAGCAGCCACTCCGCGTGGGCGCACGGCTCCACTCCAGTATGCTTGCCTGGGACTCCCAGGGACAGAGGAGCCTGGCGGGCTACGGTCCACAGGGTCGCAAAGGATCGGACACCACTGAAGCGACTTCGCCAAAACAAGCAACAGCAACAATAATGAAAGCTCTGCAGTGTGTTTGGAAGCTTGTGGAATTGGTCTGAGGGTGCTCAGTTGTGTCTGACTCTTTGTGACCCCATGGACTGTAGCCCCTCTGTCCATGGGATTTCCCAGGCAAGAGTACTGGAGTGGGTGGCCATTTCCTCCTCCGGGGAATCTTCCCCCCTCAGGGATGGAACCTGCGTTTCCTGCATTGCAGGTGAATTCTTTACCACTGAGCCACAGGACGCTGTCTGGGCATATTTGAAAAGTCACAACTGGAGGCCAGTTTCGAATCTTCACCCTTTATATTAATTTGCAGTACTATATATTTTTGTGTATGTTTCATTTCAGTCCTGAAACAACTTCCTTAGGGAGATGGGGGACGGAGCTTTACTGCAGGGAGGTGATTTGCCCAAGCCCAGTGGTAAATTAACAGCCCAACCAGGGCCGAAAGTAGTCTGTGCCATATCACAGGAAGCTTCTGCCAAGATGACTTGTGTGCTAGACGCTGTGTAAGGTTCAGGGAATTCAGTACTAAGTAATGCCAGGTCCCACCTTTTGATGGTTCATAGTTACTGAGAGAGATGGTGGGCCCTGATCAACCCACCCACAACAGCGCCCCCTACCTGCCAACAGTCATTACCCTCTCTCCTTAAGTTCTCCCCAGAACTTTCAGTTTTCTAGACGTGTTCCTTGTCACCACAGCTGCTGCTCCAGAAACCAAGTAATGGGTTTCTTGTTTGGCTTCGGGCTCCCAGAGGACGCTTGCCTTCCCTGTTGGCTATTCACTGTGCCCCACGGTTGCCAGATTCGGGCTTCTGCTCTGGGTGAGGAAAAACATATCATAGTCACTACCTAAAGCCCAAAGCAGTTCACATGGTTGGGGGAAGAGTGCGCGGCTGCTTTGTCTTCAAGAGACCTGTTTCTCAGGGACTTCTTACATCTTGAACTGTTCAAACATGGCAATGACTCTGGAGACTTCAGTGACTGTCACAACTGGCTCTGTGTGTGTGCGTGTGCGTGTGCGTGTGCGTGTGTGTGTGTGTGTGTGTGTGTGTGTGTGTGTGTGTGTGTGTGTGCTCGCGCGCTAGTGACATCTAGTGGACAGACAGACGCCATGGGGTCATTAGGGCTTCCCTGTAGCTCAAACGGCAAAGAATCTGCCTGCAATGCAGGAGACACTGAACCCAACCTGGGTTCGGTCCAGGGTTGGGAAGATCCCCTGGAGAAGGAAATGGCAATCCACTCCAGTATTCGTGCCCGGTGAATTCTGTGAACAGAGTAGCCTGTTGGGCTACAGTCCATGGGGTTGCAAAGAGTCAGACACGACTGACTAAATTTCACTTTTCATTTCATGCTGTCATTACACATCCTACACTGCACAAGACAGCCCCACCCCACCCGCCTACCCCTGTAACAAAGAATCATCCAGACCAAAATGTCAACAGTGCAGAAGCTGCAAAACCCTGGGACACGGCTTTTTAGGTTTATCTGACTCCTGAGTTGCTCCTTTAAAAAAAAAATCTCAATCAGAAAGAAGTTTTGGTGTATACATACACAACGGAAAATTACCCAGCTGTAAAAAGAGTGAAATAACACCATTTTCAGCAACATGGATGGACCCAGAAATCATTATACTAAGTGAAATAAGTCAGACAGAAAAAGACAAATATCGTATATCACTTATATGTGAAATCTAAAAGCAAGAATGCCAATGAATCTATTTACAAAATAGAAACAGACTCACAAACATAAAAAACAGAGCTTATGGTTACCAAAGGGGAAGGTAGGGGAGGGATAAATCAGGAGTATGGAATTAACAGGTACACACTGCTATATATAATATAGATAAGCAACAATGGTTTACTATATAATACAGGGAACAATATTCAATATCTTGTAATAACCTATAATGTAAAATAATCTGAAAAATACGACTGACCCACTTTGCTGTACACCTGAGACTAACACAATATTCTAAACCAAATATACTTTAAAAAATCTCAGTCCAGAGTGTTCCTGTGCTTATTCTCACCCTGCAAGTTAACTACTCCTTAACTTGTCTATTTGTTACTCGTTTTATTACTTTGTGACCTTTTTTCAAACCATTGTGCCAGTTTGTATCATTTCTGGAGCATTGCTTAAGGTTCAGTAATGTACTGCATGCATGCCTGTGTGCTAAGTCGCTTCAGCTGTGTCCGACTCTGCGACTTTATGGACTGTAGCCCGCCAGGCCCCTCTGTCCATGGGACTCTCCAGGGAAGAATACTGGAGTGGGCTGCCATGCCCTCCTCCAGGGGATCTTCCCAGCCCAGGGATGGCACCTGCATCTGTTATGTCTCCTGTGTTGGCAGGCAGGCTCTTTACCACTAGCGCCACCTGGGAAGCCCTCAGTGATGCAGGGACAATGGCAAAATTGCAGTGAGAGGTGGATGCTGGCTAAGTGAGGCCCACTCATCGGATAAACTGTTCTACACCTTTGAAAAACTACACGTGACTGCATATCATGGGACTTTGGTCACACAAAATGAGAACACCAAGATTTAGATTCACTACAGCTTATCTGGAATCTTCTTGGGTTGTATGGTGTTAATTTTCTTTAAGAGGTTTAGACTGCAAGTATTTACTGGGTGGGTTTGGAGTGAGAAACGAAGCAGGAAGAGATACAGCCCCGTTGTGTGAGGACAGGCGCGGACACTCACACGCCTCTTGGGGGCGCTGCTCTCTCTTCAGAACTTGGTAGGAGTCCGAGGGCTCACACCCACCCGTGGCCCCTTCCCTCCGGTGGTCAGCCGACGTGTTCAGCCCGTGAATGACGCTGATGCTGCCATCAGAACCCTTCACACGTTCCCGTCAGTGGGGTCAGGGAGACCCGGCTCAGGAATCCTGCTTTACTAGTTTTCTGTCCTCAGAAGGAACTTGGAATATTTCTGACAGTGCAAAGATGCGAAGCATACCCTTGGGCACACTTCAACTCTCACTCTGAATAATTAATCTTGTGCATTATTTTATAACTCTCGGCTCTGCAGAATGTTTACTCACATAGTATTTTGAGTTGAACCGTTTCAGAGGACTGTTGACCCAGTAATTCCCCTTCTAGAAATTTCTTCCACAGAAACACTTGTACAGGGCACAGAAGTAACTGTGCTAGAATACTGATCACAGTGCTGCTCATACTATTATAAAGAATTACAAATAGTTTAAATGTCCATCCATAGGAGAATAATGAAGTAATAATTATGGTATTGCCATACTGTGGAATTCTGTATGTTTAAAAAAAAAGAATGCTATAGTGCTATAGGAAGTGACACAGGAAGCAAGTTGCAGAATGTATTAGATTCATTTTTGTAAAAAATAATCATAAATACTTATTTTACATATATTAAAGAGTGCTTAGAAGCACATGAAGTATACCAAACTCTAGCAAAAAGTTAAAATTTAAAAATTTATATATTGCCTGCCTGAAAACAGCTTCTGTATTAGCTTTATAATTAAAAAAATGTGTTTACTTTGGTTGTTTTAGAAAAAAGGTACAAAGTCAGATTTGGTTTTCATCCTCAGTCATTGTAATTTTTTTGTGTCCCTTGCAGGTTCCTGTTACCCTCCAGGGAGAAGGCTAATGCATGAGGCAGTGGTTTGGAGCAGGATTATTATTGAAGACATCACTCTCATCATAAAGTCAATCTTTTGGCAAACATTAGCTTTTTCTTTTTCTTTTTTTTGGCTGCAGGGCATGTGGGATCTTGGTTCCCTAGCCAGGGATCAAACCCATTCCCCTTGGACTGTGAGTGTGGAGTCTTAACCACTAGACAGCCAGAGAAGTCCTAAGACTAGCTTTTCTTGAATGCAGAAGTTGCTTCCATCAGCAAATACAGCTCACTGTCAGAGGTGGTACCCAGGATGCTCACCAAACAACCCAGCTTAGATCCACTGGTGGGGCCCTTGTCATGAAGCTCTGAGTGCCAGGATTGGGTATGTCCTTGGCCTCTGTGTTCCCAGCACCTTGTGTCCTGCTCAGTGTGTATTTGCTGCTCAATAACTGTTAACAGAATTTGGTGAAGGAAGGCTGTTTGATCCCTGTCGGCTTGATTTTCAGATCTTGGGGCAGTGGGGTGTCTGTGAAGGTGGTTGGATGGAAGTTCCTTGGTCATGAGTCCCAGGGTATCTCCTGGGTTCCTAACTCTGTACTGTTGTGAGTTGGCCGAGCCACCTGAACAGCCACTGGTAAAGTCTTAACACACAGGAGCAGACACTGTCCTGGACTTGGACAGGATACCATGGAGTTGATCTGACGTGTTTTAGCAACTAGCAGAATGTTTCAGCTACACAGTTGTTGTGTTAGTTGCTCAGTCATGTCCAACACTTTTCGACCCCATGGACTGTAGCCCACGGGCTCCTCTGTCCATGGGGATTTTCCAGGCAAGAATACTGGAGTGGGTTGCCATGCCCTCCTCCCAACCTAGGGATCGAACTTGCATCTCTTATGTCTCTTGCTTTGCAAGCAGATTCTTTACCACTAAGCCACCGAGGAAGCCCCAGTGTAAATGGTAATCACCTTAAATAATGGTAAGTGGGTTCATGGCTTAAGCAAAATCAATCACTTCTGGGGTGTCTTTGGAGCCTGGGTGCCAAAGAGGGATCTAAGTGGACTTGTAACTGCTCTGAGCTCCTTTCAAAGATGCTCTGGACTCCAAATCAGGCCCACCCACATGCCAACTCTCTGTTTCTGAAAAAGGAGGGTGGTCCCCAGCTGTGAGCTCTCAGAGCTGAGCCTCAAGCTCTCCATCCTTCTGAAGGTCACCCCAGCTTCCACCCCTGACACAGAAAACATGACTGGTGGCCGTGCTTTGCCCAGCTCGTGGCCCAGGCCTCCTGGCCTTGCTCTCCCAGGTCCGTTGCCCCTCAGTCAAAATGTCAGCCAGACCTCAGAGTCCTTACTCCCAGTGATCCTTCCCAGTTTCTGTGAGATAAAAATGCTGACATAGGTGCTCTGAATGCAACTTAAATATGGGGCCTCTGGTCTGTTGATATTTAATGAAAATGCACAAGAATGGAAAACAAAAAATATTCTTCCTTCCACACCCCCTAGTTCTGCTGTACAGAGATAAATACCCATTAACTCTTTCTTGTGTATTCTCATAAAAATCTTCTCTCCTGTACCAGCACCCATGCACACATCCTCATCTTTTGGTGGCCAGAGATGGTCATACCCTCTGCCACTCTTCTGCATCTTCCTTTTTTTTTTCTTTTTTAGCTTCGCTTGGAGATTGCTCCAAATCAACAGATACAGATTTACCTTATTCTTTTTTAAACAAATTTTTATTTTGAGAGAACTTTATTTATTTGCCTGCACTACAACTTAGTTGTGCCATGAGAGATCTAGTTCCTTGACCAGGGGTTTGAACCTGCGCCCCCTGCATTGGCAGCATGGAGTCTTAGCCACTGGACCACCAGGGGAGTCCTTACCTTATTCCTTTTAAAGGGCTTTGATGTTGCACTGTCTATATGGGAAACGCTTGCTGTTTTTTCCTGCCCAGCAGCCCAGGAGATTAGCATTTCATCCTGTGAGAGTAGCATTTCCTTTGTCTCCTGCCCACCTTCAGTCCTATGACTTGAGAGAGGCACCTTCAGTCCTATGACTTGAGAGAGGATGGCCTTGACCTCAGCTACAGCTTTGGACATACGACCCAGACCTTATCACTGAGGTTAGTTCAGGGGTGGACATGTTACCCAGGTGTGGGCAAGGTCAGTGAAGGCCATAGCTTTAACTGAATTATGACGGTAAGAGAAGCATTCTTTTTTCCGCTGACCTTGCAACCAGGAAGATGTGGTCCTGGAGCAGTTTCCATCGTGTGGAGTCTGAGAATGAAGCCTATATGAAGAAGAATGGAGCCAAAATAGGGAGATGCTTGTCTTGATGGCATGGTTAAAGAGTCTGGTTCAGGTTTACCTGGAGCCCTCCCTCTCCACCCTGAACTTTTAATTATATGTGCCAATGGATGCCTTTTTTGCCTAAGCCAATTGGGCAGGGCTTTCTGCAGCTCACCCTAGGAAGAGTCTTGCTATAGAAACTGGCATCAAGAATGAGGAATGGCAAGACTTCCCTGGTGGTCCAGTGGTTAAGAATCTGCCTGGCAGCGCAGGGGACATGGGTTTGATCCCTGGTCGGAGACCTGAGATCCCATGTGCCTTGGGGCAGCTAAGCCCGAGCACCAAAACTACTGGAGCCTGTGCAATCCGGAGCCCACACACCACAAGGAAGAGGTCCCACATGACTCAACAGAGATCCTAAATGCTGCATCTAAGACTCAATGTGGCCAAATAAACAAACAAATAAATGAGGGATGGCAGGGACCCCAGCATGCTGAATCGGCTGAGTCAAAGCAGGTGGAGATCCTTCTCTTCCTGGTGGCAAGTTGGCCATTCTTATCACATAGTAATGAAGCAACTGATTAAATTGTGCCCATTCAGACTAAGGGCACTATTCTACTTACATGAGGTGCTTAGACTGGTCACATTCAGAGGGGGAGAGAGTAGAGCAGTGGTTGCCAGTGGCTGGGAGGAGCTGGAAACAGAAAGTGGTTGTTTCATGGATACCGAGTTTCAGTTTTGCAGGATGAAAGGAGCTCAGGAGATGGATGGTAGCGATGGCTGCACAAAACGTGAATGCACTGAGAGCCACTGAAAAATGGTTAAGATGGTAAATATTACTTTGCACGTATTTTACATAAAATAAAACATACACAGAAGGAAGGAAACACAGCTTTATTATGAGAGGCCCCTTTTTGCCTATGACCTGCAATCCAGTATGGCTGAGAGTCTGGTCAAGCTCTATTGGAAAAGTTGAATTTTCTGCAACAAGCTGAGGGCACTGGGAGCACAGGCCGAGAGGCAGAAAACATCCAGAGAGAAGGCTGAGATGGAGGAGGCTAGTAATGCGACCTGACACGTAGGTGTCTCTTGTATGGTTCACCTCTATGAGCTCATTACTCCTAACGACCCATTGGGGTAGATGCTGATTTTCAGATAAGGAAAATAAAAGCAAGAGGCAGTTAAATAAGTAAATTCTGATGAGGTAAGACACAGAGTCCTGGCTATGACCTGGGCAGTCAGTGGTTTCATTCCCACTCCACGGCGCTTAGAAAGGAACAGCCTGGCAGCTCCTGGAATCCCAACTGGGTCGTGGTGTCAGAGAAACCAGCGCTGGCTCATGAAGCCTCTGCGCCAGGTCCTATAGCACCAGCGGCTGTATTTTAAATGGATAACCAACAAGGACCTACTGTATAGCATAGGGCAGGGCAGCTGTGACGTCCCCACTCGGGGGCTTTTCTGCACCTCTGGTCACAGGCTGGTGCAATAGGACCTGGAGTCCCTATGTATAGCATAGGGAACTCTGCTCAATGTTACGTGGCAGCCTGGATGGGAGGGGAGATTGGGGGAGATTGGAATGGCAACCCATTCCAGTATTCTTGCCTGGAGAATCCCCAGGGACAGAGGAGCCTGGAGGGATACAGTCCAAGGGATCTCAAAGAGTTGGACATGACTGAAGTGACTTAGCACACACATGGCTGATTAACAATGGACATCAAAGGGACTCAGTCATACAGATACATGTATCCCTTCTCCCGCAATCTCCCCTCCCATCCAGACGGCCACATAACATTGAGCAGAGTTCCCTATGCTATACATAGGGACTCCAGGTCCTATTGCACCAGCCTGTGACCAGAGGTGCAGAAAAGCCCCCGAGTGGGGACGTCACAGCTGCCCTGCCCACCCTCCCTTTCACTCGCACATGCTTCAATTTCCATGGACTCTCCTCTTTCCCGAGAACAATCTATGGAGAAGTTTTGGAAAACCGCTGGCCATACAAAATTATTCGGTGCTTTCAAGATTCATTCACCACAGTCTTCTTTTTAATTATTTTTTTTTGGTGGGGATGATATTAAGTTTTTCTTTAATTTTTAAACTTTTTATTTTGTATTGAAGGCTTCCCAGGTGGCACTTGTAATAAAAGAACACTCTTGCCAATACAGGAGACATAAGAGCCACAGGTTTGATCCCTGGGTAGGAAAGATTCCCTGGAGAAGGGCATGGCAACCCATTCCAGTATTCCTGCCTGGAGAATCCCCAGGGACAGAGGAGCCTGGAGGGATACAGTCCAAGGGATCTCAAAGAGTTGGACATGACTGAAGTGACTTAGCACACACATGGCTGATTAACAATGGACATCAAAGGGACTCAATCATACAGATACATGTATCCCTTCTTCCCCAGTCTCCCCTCCCATCCAGACGGCCACATAACATTGAGCAGAGTTCCCTATGCTATACAGTAGGTCCTTGTTAGTTATCCATTTAAAATACAGCAGTGTGCACATGTCAGTTCCAAACTCCCTAACTATCCCTTCCTCCCATAGTGTAATGAAACACTATTACAGTTGTCTTTTTTAAAGTTTTTATTTATTTATTTGGCTATGCCGAATCTTAGTGACAGCATGCAGGATCTTCCATCTTTGTTGCTGCATGCGGAATCTTTAGCTGTGGCATGCAAACTCTTGGTTACAGCATGTATATGATTTAATTCCCTGACCAGAGATGGGACCTGGGTCCCCTGCATTGGGAGCATGGAGTCTTAGCCGCTGGACCCCTAGGGAAGTCCCTCACCCCACCCTCTTTTGCTGTACACAAGTCCAGGAACTGACACTCATTTCCTTGTTTAATGTGTCTCACAGTTGACTCTGGGATTGGAAAATCTCCTGACTGAAGTCTTTTGAGTATGCTCATTATTTCTGCTTGAACAATCTACTTGTGTGTGCTACTTGGGGTCGTAAGCTTAGCTTGTGTATTAGGGTTACATTGAGGATGAGAAAAAGTCAGAGCCATCATCTGGCCTGATCAAAACTGGCAGAGGACAAATCACATCACTGGGACTCATGACAAAGAAGGGCAGGACAGGGGAGTGGAGACTTATTTCAGCAGATGAGCCATGCTCTGGAGAGAAACACAGGACAACTTGACAGGGGGTGGCTTTGCCCCAGAGGAGAGGAACCTCAACAGACGGATGTCCCTTCTGTGCTACAAAAAGGACAATGACTTCCCTGGTGGCTTAGAGGGTCAAGAACCCAGCTGCGATGAGGGACATCTGGGTTCAATCCCTGGAGAAGGGAATGGCAACCCACTCCAGTATCCTTGCCTGGAGAATCCCATAGATAGGAGCCTTGTGGGCTACAGTCCATAGGGTTGCAAAGAGTTGGACATGACTGAGCGACTAACACTAACTAACTGACTTCCTGAACTCAAGGAAGAAGGACTTTGAATACCCCGTGTCTCCAAGCAGCATTTTGAGTCATATGGCAAGACTCACATGGACTTGGCAATGAGAATTTGATTGTTGACAGCCAAGAACAGACTTGTGAAGGAGATGATGCCAAAATAAATGATGTGACAAAATATATTCTACTACTAGTATTTAGTTTCTCCTTGTGTTGGCTTCACAATTTTTTACTTCATTAACTTATGGACAATAAAGTGAATTATTTATGTTTGTTATTATAAATGATCTGTTCCTACTCCTCTTATTGCCGAGAGTGAAGACCTTCCGGGTATCCCATAGTAACATGCAGTCTGCTTGCAGATCTCAGGTGATGCCATTGACTTATGGGGAGAAGGTAGTGTGATTTCTCAAGCCCAGTCCAAAGGAATAAGAGGAAAAGCCTATAACCAGTATATAGTTCAGTCCTCATCTGTATGGAAATGCCTTTCTTAATATCCTCCTCGTTCAACACCTGCTCATAGCCATAAGGACCCCTGCATCCTGTGCTCACATAATAAGCAGTGAGGAAGTTTCCTTCCAGAAGACGGAGACAGGCCAGTAACGGAGGCCCTTGCCTGATTAGGAGAGAGTTGCCCTCATGGGTCTCATCCAATGACCATTTTCCCTAAGGGTTTGTGATGTCTTGTGTTATATGGAGTCCCTGACATCAAGGATATCCTTAAATCAGAGACTGTCAACTGGTACCTCAGAGGCTGAATCAATCGTGTAGATGTGTGTATGTGTGTTGTTATTTTTTTGGCTTATACAAGTTTTCTATTAAAATATGAATTGTTTGCCAGAACTAGAAATGATGAAGTTTCATGTAACAACTTATATTTCTAACCCCTGTGGAAAATACCAAAATGCTGGGAAGCGCTGATAACAGTGGAGCGATGTTCCCACTTGGCCATGACCCACTGGCCTGAGAGAGGAGTCCTCCACAGTCCCCCGCTGGTGAGATTTACTCCCTCTTCCCTTCAGATGTCTGGCCCTGAGCATTTGGGTTCGCAATTCTGTGTCCTCCTGGTCTAGCAAACACCATAGCAAACGCCATCATTCCAGAACAACTGCATGTACGTGAGGATGCAAGGGCAACAGACAGCACACCCTAGTAGCTAGCAGAAAAATAACCTGTTCTAATGAAATTTATTTATTTGGGTGCGTCAGGTCTTAGTTGCAGCATCTGGGATCTTTTGTGTGGCCTGCAGGTTTCTCTAGTTGCACACAGGGGCTTGATTTCCCTGTGGCATGTGAGATCTTAGTTCCCAGACCAGGGATCAAACCCACGTTCCCTGCATTGGAAGGCAGATTCTTAACCACTGGGCCATCAGGGAAGACCCTATCCTAGTGAAATTTTTGTTTGACTGTCTAGGTATTTCCTATGCCTGTTCAGTCGCTCCAGTCATGTCTGACTCTTTGTGACCCTATGGACTGTAGCCTGCCAGACCCCTCCATCCATGGGATTCTCCAGCCAAGGATACTGGAGTAGGTTGCTGTGACTCCTGTAGGGGATTTTCCCAACCCAGGAATCAAACCCTTGTCTCCTGCATTGCAGGCAGATTCTTTACCCACTGATTGTAAGCAATTCACCAGGCTTTGTATGTCCTTGCCTTGAGAATTTTGGTGGGGCAGAGAGCAAAGCAGCTTGAAAGTGAAGCTGATTTATGCTAAGAACTTAAGGTCACTGATGAGATGATGGGGTGTCCTGGAGAAAGACCTTGGAGAAGTGGTGGAGTAAGGAGGGTGGGCCCCTGCCCAGGAAGGGCAGAGGGCCACCAGGGCACCACAGGGCACCACAGGCTACCACAGCTCCACGAGAGCCTCTGGAGGGGCCACATGGCCCAGTGACCTGGGGAGGCAGCTCTGGCCCCAGAGCCCCAGCGCTAGCAAAGACTCCACATCTCATGAAAGGCAGGAAGCAGAGTCTACTCAGCTCAGAGGACAGGGTCAGCCAGGATGTCCCTTGTAAGCTTTGGGGATTCTGATACAATCTTGAAAGGACAGCAGCTCTCAAAACAGACTGAGATGAAATAGAACGAAGGACTGAACACGGATGCCACTCAAAAACATGCTAAGCAAAAAGGAACCAGGCACCAAAGTCCACATAGTGTATGATTTCACTGATACGAAATATCCAGAACACGCAGTCTCACAGAGTCAGAAAGCAGCTAGCAGTTGCCAGGGGCTGGGCGAGAGGGGGATGGAGTGACTGCTTGATGGGAACCAGGTTTCTTTCTAGGATGGTGAACATGTTCTAGAATTAGGTAGTGATGATGGCTGTGCAACATTGAGGGAGACCGTTAGGAGGCTGGGGTTGCAATCAGACAAGAGGTGAAATGGACTTGTGTTTGGTGAGTGGCTGCAGGAAGAGAGAAGGATGGACAGATGGAGCCACTGAAAGGGAGAATTCATAGGAGTTGTTGGTACCTTACTGGATTTAGTGGGGGAGAGAGCAGGAGGGTTGAGAATGAGGGATCATAGACTGAGATAGGAAACAGATGTGGGATGGGGCCTGGAGAAGAACATGCCAGCCTCCTCGTGGAGCCTGAGGTGACCTGGGGTCAACCACGGAAAAAGCCGCCCATCCAGGAAGCCCTGGCCCCAGAGTAGAACAGTGGCCTAATGCGCGCCTGCACAGTGCTGCCTTCAGCAGCCCTTGACCTCTCTAACTTTCCGTTCTCAACCTAAATTGAGGATGTTGTCAGCTAAGGTTTGTAAAAAAAAACCTCCTGGCACGTATTAGAGGCTCAGTCAACTTTAAGTGAATCGGAAATGCTGTTCCACGCGTCCTCTCGGCCCTTGGCTCTCTTGCGCTCACCGATTCCGTCGTTTCTCTCATCTGCCAAGAGTCTGGGCCACGTCCCAGCCCTCACCCCTCTGCTCTGGCTCCAGGGTGGCCGGGAGGAAAGCCTCTCATCTTCCTTGAGCCTCGCTGCGTCGTCCGCGGGAACTTGCTTCCCGTTTTAATAGAAACTGGCAGGGGGACTGGGAGCCAGGACTCCGGGCTCCCGGCGCCGCGATCCCGCTCCGCAGCATCTGGACTCCTGCCGAGGGGGCGGGAGGCCGGCGGCCCCGGCGGTGGGGCCGTCAGCGCTCCCGGCGCCTCCTCCCTCGCTCCCGGCTCCCGCCCTGTCCCTGCCCCGCGCCTCCCCGCTCTCCTCCCCCGCGCCTCGGCTCTGCGCTGAGGTTGCGGCTCCGCCGGGCAGGCGCGCGGGGACCCAGGCGGCGGCGGAGGCGGCGGCCACCGGGTGCAACGGGTCCGGCGCGGGGAGCCGGGCTCAGCCCCGGCCTGCACGAGCCGCGGCCCTCGCCCACCGAGGCCGGCCTGGGGGGCCCGCAGGGCGCGCGGAGCGCCGAGTGCGCGTGAGGCTGGGCCCCGCACCCGGGCACAGGAGCGCGGGCGCGGCGCGGCAGAGCGGGGGGCATGGAGCCGGCCCGGGAGCCCCCCGCGCGCACCCGGCCGCCGCCGCCTCCGGCCGTTCGCCCGGCGCCAGCCCCTGCCGCCCCCAGGCCGCGCTCGCCAGCCGAGGCGGAGGGCCGCGGTCCAGAGGGGCTGCTGCGGCGATCGGGGTCGGGCTACGAGGGCAGCACCAGCTGGAAAGCGGCCTTGGAGGGTAAGCGGGGAGCGGCACGCGAGAGGCGGGACAGAGTCACCTTGGCGGATCTCTCGTGGGGGGGGCGGGGGGGGTGCGACCCTCGACCACCGAGGATGGATGTCAGCGCATCGGATGCCACACTACGGGGCAGTGGGGAGGAGGTAACTGGGGACCACCTCTCTCTGCAGCTAACTCACACTCTGACCTTGGGAGTAGGTTTCACGCTCTGAGCTTCAATTTCCTCATGAGTGAAGGGGGCGTTACTGTCCCGCACTCACCTGGGAGGCATATTGAGAGAGTGGCTTGACTCTCCAGCAGTGAAAACGCCCTGGGCAAAGCGCAAAAGCTGTAGACCCCAGTCGCGGTGTTAATGCCCTGTGAGAGGCAGTTGGCTGGGAGGTGGGGGGAACACCTGGAGGTGATGGGCTGGAAAACCTGCAGGGGTCCCAGCTACCTCTTTCAGTCAGAGGGGCTCAGGAGGTGACCCATGACTGGCCAAGGGGGGCGGTAACCAAAGTGGAAAAGAGTTTTAACTACATGAGTTCTCCCAGTCTGCTTGTGTGGCCACTGGTGGTGTGTGGTGTGGGAGGTGTGGCCAGAGGGCTGGTCCTCTGGAAGTTTCTTGGTACTCTTGACACCCAGAGTCCCAAGGCTGAGGACCCAGACAGCATCAGCTAGGGAAGCCCTAAGCTGGATTACCCAGCCATTAGGGAAGGAGTATCAGGATAGGAGGACTTCCTGGAGTAGGTGACCTCACAGACATATGGAAAGAGAAGGAGTGACATGTACAGGGGTCAAATAGCGAGAGCTAGCCTGTCCCTTGTGGGGAGCTGACCTTCAAAGTACCAGGATTGGGAAGGGGTGAGAAGAGAGGAGTCCGGAGGACCCAGACTGTGAACAGCTACCCAGGCCTTGCCAAAGAGTTTGGACTTTGTCTGAGGCAACTATTGAGAGATTTAAAGCATAGAATAAAAATGAAGCGGGTTTCATTTTCCAAGCGAGTTTGCCCTTGGAAAAGCGGTGGTGGCCCAGGCCAGGTAGGTCAGTGAGGAAGGTGGGTCCATGGTCAGAGGAGGGAAATAGCCAGAGCCAGCCAGGGCAGGGGCCTGGCTGAGGAGGGAGAGATGGGGTCAGCCATGTCTGCATTTGACCCAAAGGTGGGTGGACTAGGGGACACGGATGGCCTGAGGAGGGGGTAAGTACAGATTAGAGGGAAAAGCTGGACACCTGGGTGGTGATTTGGGACAAAGGAGGCAAAGATGTTGGAACTTGGAGAAGAAAAACCTTTGCAGAGGGGCTTTGTGCTGAGAGGAGTTGAGCAAGACAAAGGTGGACAGACCCCTCTCTTTGACATGCATCTTCCGGCACATTGTTAGATTTGCCTGTGACACCCTGCTTCCCTCCTGCCCAAGTTATTTCTTGAAGTTGCTTATGCTTCTTGCCTGTATTCTCCACTCATTCATTTGTAAGCGTTTCTCCAGGATCTGCCCCAAACTAGCTCTAACCCCCAGGGGTTAGGGCCATTTCAGACGTGGTGTGGCCTCTTTCAATGCCCCCGGCTTGCCGCCTCCTACCTTATTCCACATCCTGACCTTGGCCCTGTCTGCTTCCTACTCCCAGGGGTGACTGGGCCAACCACCTGCAAGTTAGGCTGAAGAAGAGGCTGCACGCCTGGCAGGAAATGGTCCAGGGGGTCTCTCAGGACACTGGGTCTTCCGGGCCACCCTGCGGTCTGTGTTTACCTGTGGCCCAGCCTCATTTCACCTGTCCGGGCATGGCTCCCTACCTGGCCTGATTCTGGGTCCCGGGCCACCTCTGGTCCCTTGCCCTGTTCACACGGTCCATCAGAAGCAGCCCCACTCTGATGCCTGTGGACCTCGGGGGCTCAGCATCTGAGGCCTATGGGCCTTTCCCATTGTTTAGCATGTGGAGTCTGTGTCCTTGCCAGGGGCCTCCCCTCTGCTGGTCCCCTGAGCATCTCCTGGGTGTTCCCTGGGCGCCTGCATCTCCGGTGGGGAGAGGGGAGCTCTCAACCCAGGATGGTGCTCTCCAAGGTCCTGCCCTGTGCTGGCCCACTCCCCCACTCATTCACTCTTCCTCACTTCCCACACGCACTCCTGGAGGGCCCACTGTCCTGGCACAGCTCTCGGCACAGGGAACATCCCTGTGCTTGAAGAGATCGTGGGCCAGGGGCCGAGGGAGCCTGTTGAGGGGCAGAGAGCACGGGTTCTGGGGTTGGCTAAGCCTGAGCCAGATCCTTTCACTGCCAGTGTGCTGGCAGGTTTTCAAACTTGTCCGAGCCTCAGTTTCCCCACCTGCTAAGTTAAGAGACGGATTTCTGCCTCTCAGAGCTACACAGACAGAGGTGCTGGGATGTAGGGTATGTGCAGATGACCCCTTTCCCCAGTCTCTAGAGGCCAGTGGGGGAACCTAGGCAAAGTGGGTTACTGTCAGCTCAACCGAAATCCTTTGACTACTGGTCTGCTTACTGTGAGTCCACACCCCACCCCGAAATGTGAGCATGCCAAGTCACTCAGTCATGTTTGACTCTTTGCAACTCCATGGACTGTAGCCCACCTAGCTCCTCTGTCCATGGCATTCTCCAGGCAAGAATACTGGCGTGTGTTGCTATGCCCTCCTCCAGGGGATCTTCTTGACCCAGAGATCGAACCCAAGTCTCCCACATTGCAGGCAGATTCTACTGTCTGAGCCACCAGGGAAGTCCAAGAATACTGAAGTGGATTGCCATGTCCTTCTCCAGGGGATTTTCCTGACCCAAGGATCAAACTGGGGCCGGCCTAATGAGCCCATGATGAAACCCCCGTGAGGCAAATGAGTGGTCTGCCATGTCTGCGGACCAAGAGATTTATTTTGCAGCCCTTGCTTAAGCCAGGCATCTGTTTTAAGACTTCTTCTTTTGGTTGAGCTGCGGGGTATGTGGGATCTTAATTCCCTGACCAGGTATTGAGCCCTCACCCCCTGCGTTGGAAGTGCAGAGTCCTAACTACTGGACAGCCAGGGAAGTCCTTGTCTTGAGACGTCTTGATTTGACCAAGCTGAACCCTCAGGGGGCCTGTGCTCCTTTATTTCCATGTGCTGAATATTTATCAAGCCCCTCCTACGCGCCAGCCCCTGCTGGGGCTCTCATATAACTGTCACATTTAACCCTCACGTCTACCCTTCCACGGGCTAGGTAAGTGTCGTGTGTATTTTATACATGAGGAAGCTGAGACTCAGAGAGGCTCAGTGTCTTGCCCAAGGACACACGTTGCTCTGTCACACGTGAAACCCTGTTGGGTTTGCCATGAGGCCCTCTGACGTGAGAGCTCTTACCCTGTCCTGACCTGACCAAGGGCACAGGGCTTGGCGAGGCCAACTGGAGAGAATCAAGTTGTGCTTGTGACGCACACAGCTCTCCTCCGCGTGCTCCTCAGACGACCCTGCTGCCTCCAGCAGATATTTTTTCCTCTTCACAGGTTAAGTGACGTGGAAAACATCTTAAATCTAAAGCTGGGATTAGAGCCCAGGTCTTTAAGACTTTCCTTTGATGAACAGTTAGCTTTATAAATAGGAAGCCAAACAGAAATTCTGCCAGTCGAGTCCTCTCCCTGTGGCTATTAACCTTTCCTTCCACCCTCAGCCTTGGGGGACAGGTTGCAAAAGTGATCCAGAGCTGCCATCTGGGTACTGGGAAGACTAGAGGTGATTGGAGATGGGAATATTTCTGGCACTGAGGGTGTGGGGGTGAGGAAGAGCAGCCTAGGGGTACAGGAGGGGGGACCACAGATGATTCTGCAAATCTCAGGCTATAGATTTTTCAGTGTTCACCAATTCTGAATTTTTAATGTTGAAAGTTTCTTGGTTAGGCATAAACCCACAACTTCCTGCTCAAAACCACACACCCGCATTTAGCAAAGCCTCTTAAAAATGTAAAAATTACCAAACTCTACATTTGAGAGTTTTTGACTGTCAACTTAGGGACGTCAGCTATGAGTCTCTTTTGCACTGTGATATGAGCATGTCAAGGGATTTGTCTGGGCTTGGGAGCCAAATTTTTTCAGTTCTTTGGAAAGAACAATTTCTAACATTAGGCTAAATCATATGCATTTGTAACATAAATAAACTGTACCCTCAAACTCCATTTAATAAAGGCCAGTGCATACAAGAAAGGATTTCTGAGTTAGACATTTGTTCTGGCTTGAATTGTATCCCCCTGGGAGATGTGTTGAAATCTTAACTCAGATTATGACCTTGTTTGGAAATATGGTCACTGCGGGTGTAATTAGTTCAGATGAAGGCATACTGGAGTACAGTGGGCTCCTAACCCAATGTGACTGGTGTCCTTCTAAGAGATGGTTACATGAAGACAGACACACAGGGAGAAGGATGTGACGATGAAGGCAGAGACTGGAGTGATGCAACTGCAAGCCCAGGAGGGCCGGAGATCACCAGTAAACCAGGAGAAATGAGGACAAAGCCAGGAAGAATTTGCCTACAGGTCTCAGAGGGAGCATGGCTTGCTGACACCTTGATTGTGGACTTCTAGGCCTCAGAGCTATGAGATGACACATTTCTGGTGTTTTAAGCCACCCAGTTTGTGATGCTTTGTTATGCTGACCTAGGAAACTTAACACCACATTGTTTGGGGTTGTCTAGCTCCAAGGCCACCTTTGGGAGGGAATGAAGAGTCAGATCCTGTAGCGTGTCCCCTGTCCACAGCACAGTGTCCAGGGCAGTTATCCTGTGAAATACGAGGAGAGTCCTCAGTTCTGGTGATGCTGGAGATGCGGGCACAAACTCCCCTTTCCCTGAGAGCAGGTGTATATCCACATGATCAGTGGCATCGTCATTCAGGGCAACTAGATTCTTTGTGTGTTTCCAGTCCCAGTGGGTGCTCTGTAACATGCCAGGTGATGACTGCGCCCTGTTAGAGGGAACCCAAAGGTGAGGAAAGCACAACCCTGACCCAAAAGGACCGATGCAATGGACATGAACTTGGGCAAGCTCCGGGAGATGGTGAGGGACAGGGAAACCTCGAGTGCCACAGTCCACGGGGTCATGAAGAGTTGGACATGACAGGGGGACTGAACAACTGCCCAAAAGGAGCCTGTGGGCCGATAACCATCATGATGGTAATTGTTGACACTGAAGGAGAGCTTACCGTACCAGGCACTGCCCTAAGCGCTATTTGTTGAATTGTCATAAAATTCTAAGAGGCAGATACGATGTTGACTTCATCTTAAAGACGAGGAAAATGAAACAGAAGCTAAGTAACCTTGCCACAAGAAAGTGTCAGAGCTGGGGTGTGAACCCAGGTGAAGCGGTTTACCATGCGGACTGAGAGACGTTCACGGAAGAAAAAAGGATTCACACAGCATGCTTGCCACGGTCAGCCACCATACAGCTCAAGGGGATCAGCCTTACAACACGCAGCCCCTGGGGACGGCAGAGCCGACACAGAGGGGGTTCAGCCCTCGAGGTCAGGTGTGAACTTCTGCTCTTACCAAGCCCGGAGCCACCTGCCTCTGGATCTGCTCGCTTGTCAGTACAGACCATGCACATAGGAAGGACTCCCGAATGTCTGTTGGACTTGCAGGTAAAGATGGCAGACTGAAGACATGCATTTTTCTTTCCCTTAGAAATCCAATAAAGGGATTTTTTTTTTTAAAGGCCACAAGAATAACAAGAATAGGAGAGAAAGCAATAGCAACACAGTTGGGAGCTAGGGATCAATGATGAGGTAACTGACACTGACTCCCCCGGCCTTAGAAAGTTCAGGAAGCAGAGGAGCACGCAGGACCCCACCATGGTCAGTACGGCAGTGAGTGAAGAGGGAGCTGATGTCAGGAGGGCTGGGTGAACTCTTATTAGGAAGACTTCAGGTCCTCAATTCTCTTCCCACTCTGTGAGCCTCTCCCCAGCCCTCTGCCCTGGGGAGAGAGGGCCTCCAGACACCAGCACATCTGAGAGCAAACAGGCAGTATATACAGATGAGTGCTGAGGATGGCCTCTTCTCCCAGCCGAGACTACATCCTTCAGGAATGAAAACAGAGGGGCAGCCCCCAGGGATGCTGACCCAAAAGGAGAAACCCAAGGAGGTCCACAAACAGAGAGGTGGACTTCCCAGGTGGTCCAGTGGCTAAGACCCAGTGCTCCCGAGGCAGGAGGCCCACGTTCAATTCCTGGTCAGGGAACTAAGATCCTACAGGCGCAACTAGGACCCAGCAAAGTCAAATAAATAAATATTTTTTAAAAATAATAAAATCAAGTGCTAAACAGAGAGCCTTGAGGACTGACCCAGCCAGGTCACTCTGCCATGACCTCCACAGTTAATAAGCTCCAATAGGCACCAATAAAGTGTTATTCCTCCTGCCTTAATCATGAACAAATAACCAAGGATCTCTAGATGTATGAGGAAAGTCCCTGACATGGAAGCTAGAGATTAAAACACATGAACAGGGGGAAAAAGCAGTTTGGAAAACACAGTGATTATACAGACTAAGCTTTCTGTCCACTTCTCCCCCAACCCCACTGCTTCCCCCAAAAAATATCAACTAAAAAACTGTCAGTATTATTCAGAGAGAGAAGAGAAAATTTCGCATCATTAAAATAAGAACAGGATGCTTTAGGAGGGAGTATTCAGGGAACAGCAGTAACAAATCCTGAAAACCTTGGAAGTTAAAAATAATCTTAAGAATAAAAGATTCAGTAGAGAGTGGGAAGATAAAGTTTAAAAAAAATCTTCAGGAAATAGAGCAAAGAGGCAAAGTGGATGTGAGGGCTTCCTTTCTCTGCTCTGGTGTCTTGTCCTCTTTTTGTAAGAGCATTAACCCTACCATGGGAGCCCTGACCAAGAATGGATCTGCTGGTAACCTTGACCCTGCACTTCCTACCCTCCAGAACTGGGAGAGAGAAGTGTCTGTTGCTTCAGCCATCCAGTCTAGGGATTTTGTTCTCTTGTGCAGACTAAGACAGAAGTAGAGTAGGATTCCTGATTTTGCCTCATCAGCTTAAAGGAACATTGGAATTGAAATCAGGATGAGCACACAGAAGTGTGGGCAAAGGAAAATGATTAATTAAAGGGAAACAAGAAGTTGTGTAGAAATAACGATTATAATACACTGCATAGCTTGCTGGGAGCAGCATTTACATTGTCATAAGAAAAGAACACTGAGACTTCCCTGGTACAGTGGTTAAGATTCCTTGCTTCCAATACAGGGGGCACAGGTTTTATCCCTGGTCAGGAGAGCTAAGATCCCACAAGCTGTGTGGCATGGCCAAAAAAAAAACCAAAACAAACCTCACCAAATTATCAGTCCAACCCAAACTATGATGTTGAGAGGGTAAGTAGTATGTGAGTGGTCAGGGTGGGACAATAATGCAGAGAATTAAATCTTCCTCATTATTGTGGAACGTCAATAAGTAATGTCTTACATAGAAAAGTTGAGCAGTATTGACTTCTAGACACAAAGCTTTTAGAGATGTGGAGGTAAATACCGAATGGATTCGCTGAAGGAGTTGGAAATAGTTGCCTCTATGGAAGGGGGGCGATGTTCTTTAGTTGTTAGTTTGTTTAGTGAAGCCTGGTAGAATTTCTTGACTTTGGACCTGTTGCTTTGCAGATCCTTGATAAAGGACCAGGTTTCTTTTCCCAATCTGTTGTGAAGTACAATACAGATGAATTACTAGAAACAGTATCAGGCACTTAGATGTCACAGGAATGCTGAATTGCTGTAGATATTTCTATTAATAGATACTTCCTCTTGACTTTGGTACTTAGCTCAGGGTGGACAACCCAGCGGTGGGCTGCGGAGGTGGTTCTTCCATCAGTGCACATACATAGCATAAAAATTATTTAAAGGACTTAAAAGCAAAAAGGGAGTTCTCATCTACTGATGGCTCAGATGGTAAAGAATCCGCCTGCAATGTGGGAGACCTGGGTTTGATCCCTGAGTTGGGAAGATCCCCTGGAGAAGGGACCAGCCACCCACTCCAGTATTCTGGCCTGGAGAATTCTATGGACAGAGGAGGCTGGCAGATTATAGTCCATAGCATCGCACAGAGTCTGACACGACTGAGTAACTTTCACTTTCACTTTTAAAATCTACTAGGATGGCTATAACAAACAAAAGTGGAAGCTAACAAGGGTTGGTGAGGAGATGGAGAAATTAGAACATGTGGTGTTGGCATCGCTGGCAGGATGCAAAATGGTGTTGCAGCTGTGGAAAACAGTTTGGTGTGTCCTCAAAAAGTTAAATGTGGAATTACCATATGACCCAGCAGTTCGACTCCTAGGTATCCAGCAATTCTACTCCCAGAGAGTTGAAAACAGGGACTCAAACAGATCTTTGCTGGCCAATGGTCACAGCAGGATGATTCATTATAACTAAACAGTTCAACTGTCTGTCAGTGGACAGATGGATAAACAAAATGTATGTAATCACACAATGGAATATTATTTGGCCATAAAAAGGAATGAAAATTTGATACGTGCTACAATATGGATGAACATTGCAAACAATATTCATGTTAGGCGAAAGAAGTCAGACCCCAAAAGACAGATATGATTCCATTTACATGAGGTGCTTAGGACAGGTGAATATAGAGAGTCAGAAAGTGAATGAGAGATTAGCAGGGGCTGGAAGAGGTTTGGAATGAGGTGTTAATGCTTGATCAGTAGAGTTTCTGTTTGGAATGATGAAAAAGCTTTACAAGTAGATCACGGGGATGAGTGCACAGCTTTGTGAATGTAATTAATCCACCAGGCACTGCACCCTTGAGCATAGTTAAAAAGGCAACTTTTATGTTATGTGTATTTTATCACAATTAATAAAACTTTCAAAGACCCTATGTCTAAAGTCTATAAGGGTTCTTTCATTAAATATCAAATTAGATGCCATTTGCAGCAACATGGGTGGATCTAGAGATTGTCACACTGAGTGAAGTAAATCAGACAGAGAAGGACAAATATTGTATGATATCGCTTATATGTGGAATCTACAAAAACCCAAAGGATACAAATGAATTTATTTACAAAACAGAAACAGACTCATAGATTTAGAGAAGGAACTTATAGTTACCAGTGGGAAGGATTGAGGGGAGAGATGGTAAGGGAGTTTGGGACTGACATGTACACACTGCTATACTTAAAATAACCAAGAAGACGTACTGTATTGCACACAGAACTCTGTTCAATATTATATAACAGCCTAAATGGGAAAAGAATTTGAAAAAGAACAGATATATATATATATATATATATATATATATATAAAATGAATCACTTTGTTGTATACACCTGAAACTAACACATCATTGTTAATCAATTACATTCCAAGATAAAATAAAAAGTTAAAAAATTGCTGTGCAGGATTCCACTGAATGAATGCCCAACATTTTATCCATTCTCCTTTTGATGGACATTTAGCTTGTTTCCATTTTGGTGCCATTGTGAATAAACCTGCTATGAACATTTAAAAAATCAAACTAAAATTTGAGGTGAGAATAATAAATAAGTAAAAATTTAAAGGGAGAAGCCAGAGGATCAGGAAGGCCTTCTTGAAGAGGTGGAGGGTGTAGGGCAGAATTTCAAGAGACAGCAGTGGAAGAGGAGCGCTTTGGGAGCAAAGATCCAGCCACAGGGCTGAGAGGTGAACTGGGATATTTCAAGGAGTCTGTCTAGCTGAAACGAGGGATGGGGTAGAGAAGCAGCAGGAGATGAGAGATTGGAAAGTGCTAACAGCCACAGAAAGAGTTCAAGTGCGTAGCCCTGAGGGAGGGTTTTTAAGCAGAAGTATCACAGAATCAGACAGACCTGTGCTTGAGAATGGCATTTCAGACTTCAGCATCAGAATGGCCTGGACCAGAGGTCTCCAGCCTCCAGCCTGTACCTCCTGTCCGATCAGCGTCGGCATTAAGTTAGAAATACAGTGCGCGATACATGGAATGCACTTGAATCATCCCCAAATCATCCCTCTCCCTCATCCCTGGTCCATGGAAAAACTGTCTTCTGTGAAACCGGTCCCTGGTGCCAAAAAGTTTGGGGATCACTGCCCTGGAGGGCTTGTTCAAACACCACGCTGGGCTCAGCCCCAGTTTCTCAGTATCAGGACTTGGGGTTGGCGGTGGGAATGGGCTATAATCAATCCCTTTCTCTCTCCTCAGACACTACCACGCGTCTCCTGCTGGGGGCCATTGCAGTGCTTCTGTTCGCCATCCTGGTGGTGATGAGCATCTTGGGTGAGCATGGATGTCAGAGCATTTACAATTCATTTCCTACACACCTTTCAGAAGCATGTCTAATTAGGTCAAGAAAGGTTCCAGACAGATCATCAACTTTGTGGAGGTCAAGTAGATAGGAAATAGGGTGTTCTAGATGACATTTTAGACTAAAATAATATGTTCACACATCGATTATGTCCATCCCCTAACTAAGCCATGCAGCGAAAGTAGAGATGTTACTTAGGTACCATTACAAAAATGCTTCAAGAATGCCAAACAAACTTGGTGTGCGTTAGGCAGGCAGTGCTTCATGAAAGAGACGGTTTGGGGTTAAGGGCCTTAAACATCTCATTCACTCACTCAACAAACATTTATCGATCCCAGCTGTGTGTTAGGCCCTGGGCTAAGTGTTGGAGATATATATTTTTTAAAGTGTAGTCTGACATCAACTCCCTTGTCCAGTGATAGAGATGGTATTGCCTGTTGGGCCTCCCAGAGTGGGGAACACATGTGGTAAACCCTGAAGAATGAATAGTTTCCTGGAGATCAGGAAACACAGAACAGGGCATTCTGAGGAGGAAAGTCCAGGGAAACACAGTGGTGGGTAGGACTGAAAGGATGAAGGAGGAATAAAAAAGAGGAAGCTGCTACAAGTAAGGCAGACGAGGCTATATGACCTGGGGTTTTGCTGCTTGTAATGGATTTCAGGACCTCTGTCTTTAATCTTCCAGAAGCATCCTAAGAGCTCAAAATGGGAGGAAAATCCACAGATAATATTCAGTTCTATCCAACCCGCACTTGTAGGGCATGCAGGCTAAACAGGGCACTGTGGGTGCTTAGAAAAGAAGGTGGTAACCACCAGCTTGGATCCACCTTGACTAATTGCTACAAATCAAACTATTCTACTGCTATGTTGGGAGGGCAGGGCAATGTGTAAACAGAGCATATTGTGATTGCAGGAAAGCACAACAGTCTTTGGAGATCCTCGTGGAAAAGCATGGCCAGTACTTCTAAGTGGGCCTGCAGCTCACTGAACAGGAATGCCCAAGTGCCCATTAATTAATTAATTGGTGTTGGTGTGGGGGTAGCTCCCTTGGGTGCTTGAGTACCATGGGCCTGTTCTTGACTCTGTCCTGGTCTACATTTTAATCAACCTTGTATGAGAACAAATGAAAAAACATGCTTATGGAATTTGTAGGCAATGTAACCCAAAGAGGGATGTTCCACAGGTCAGGTGAGAAAGAAATCGAGATTAAAATTCATCGTTAAAAACTCAAATGAGCCAACGTGAATGAAGCGACTGTGGAAGAAATAAACACAAGACCCTGCATTTGGATTTAAACCTGATTTACACGTGTTCTGGGCAAGGGGACTTGGCTTGGAAGGAGATTGTAGGAAAATAGTCAGAGAGTATGGCTGAATTCCTTTTGGCAAGGAGGCCCTTAGAGAATCACATGGAAGCTCTGGGCTTCCTTCCCAGAAAAGTGCACCTATGCACATACCCACAGATTCTTCTCATTAGAACATCTGCAGACTGGAAAACCCAAGGCAGCTGGAAGGGGTATGGTGATCGTTGCTGGGTGGTGGACCACAGCTGATGTGTCCCAGCCTGTGCTGGTGGCAACGTTTTAGGGGTGACATGGGCGCATCACAGTGAGGCAGGCAGGATGGAGAAGGTCTGGAGAACATCCCCTCCAAGGGATTGTGGAAGAGACGGTGTCTGTTCAGTTCTGGAAGAGGGGGATGTGGGTCCTTCCTCAAGGAGAAGGCAGACCAGGTCTGTCCAGGTCACTCCAGAGGAAGATCCTGGGTCCGTGGAGCCAAGTCACAACGGGAAGGCAGGTTGGAGCTCAACATTGAAAAGGAACTTTCCAGCACGTCAGCAGCGTAGCCGATGAGGGTGTGGCCAATGAGAGCAGGTGGGAGTGGGGGTCAGAAGGGGAGGTTGGGGGTGCAGGTGGGGGGGTTATGGAGCCCATGGAGCCTGGCATGGCTCTTCCCACCCTGGCTGAAGAGAGGATGCGTGGTCACCAGGTTCAGGTCTGAGTTTCTAGGGTTCCACGGCCTCCGGGAGCTCAGAGAGAGAGGAGAACAGAACCTGGGGGTTAGCCTGCTGTAATACTTACCCTCACGGGGGTGTCACCGCCAAATTGCTCTTCCTAGTTCATGTAGTCCCCAACCTCCGACCTGCCAGGCACTGTGACAGGCCCTCCCCTGAGATGAGTGACGGATGGTCACCAAAGTCAGGGTGTCCCAAGTGGGATTCTTGGGGGCCGGGCAGAGACCGTGCTGGCAGATACTGAGTCCCTCCTTTCCCCTGCAGCCTCCAAGGGCTGCATCAAGTGCGAAGCACCCTGCCCGGAGGACTGGCTGCTGTACGGAAGGAAATGCTACTTCTTCTCGGAGGAACCGAGAGACTGGAACACGGGCCGGCAGTACTGCCACAGCCACGAGGCGGCACTGGCTGTGATCCAGAGTCAGAAAGAGCTGGTGTGTGTGTGTGGGAGGGTGTCGGGGGCGGGGCCTGGGCGTGTCGGGGGATAGGGGCGTAGCCATTCAGGAGAGCCACGCCCAAGGACCCGGTGTCTCCTGTGACCTGTTTCCAGACTGGTGGGGTGTGCACGTGGGCTCCACAGGCGGGGCCTGAGCGGCTCCACGAGGGGCTCTTGTTCTCACTGCTCTTGTCAAGGCCAGGTGCGTCCATCCAAGGCTGGTGTGCTGAGCTCAACACAGTCAAGTGTAAGCATTACAAATTATACAGGCACTTGTGAAATGTGAGGGCTTCCCTGGTCTTCTCAGTCAGTAAAGAACCCGGCTTCCATGCGGGAGACCTGGGCTCGATCCCTGGGTTGGACAGATCCCCTGGAAGAGGGCATGGCAACCCATTCCAGTATATCAAATTGGCATCTTCAACTAGTCCCAAGTCAGGGTCTGAGGTCCCACCTAACACCCCAAACAGTTATATCACTAGAAATATGAATGTAACACAATGAATAGGTCTCTTGGCCATTTTCGGATTTTGCAGGTAACAGTTTGTGCAATTCAAAATCTAAAATCACTTCTGTTTGTCTCTGATACACAGTCTGATAGCCCCTTTCTGCAGAGAAAGGCCCAGGACAGCCAGTCCCAGATAAGTCATCAAGCAATCCCAGGCTTCCTGAAAATCAGGAATATTGGCATGCTGGGTCCCTGAGCTAGGAGACAAATCCTGTTCCAGGGTTCCTGCCCCACTGGCATGTCCCCAGAGTCCAGGTCCCTTGAAGGCCATTGCAGTGCATCTGTAAACCTAGCTCCTCACTCTTGGGGTGCGGTGCGGTGTCACCCTCATGGTGTCCACACATCTTGAGAGCCAGTCTTCCAAGCTGAGATTCATCTGGGGATGCGGGAGCAGTCAGGAGGCCGCACCTGACTCTGAGGTTTCCCTCCTTCCTTGGCACAGGAATTCATGTTCAAGTTCACACGGAGGGAGCCCTGGATCGGCCTCCGCAGAGTGGGGGATGAATTCCACTGGGTCAACGGGGACCCGTTTGACCCGGACACGTGAGCTGAGGCTTCTGGCCACTGAGCTTAGACTGGGGAAGACCTAGCCACCCAGACGAACCTCCTGAGGGAGAGCTTGGTTTTGTGTTAGCTAGAGCCACTCACCTGTAGGGTCGGGATGAGGGACAGAGCCCTGGGCATGGGAATGGCTTTACTACTCCCTCCCCAGGAAAGTCCAGCCTGGTTTGGTGGTCCTGTTCCACATAGGCATTGGAGCTTCCTGCTGCTGGAAGGGGCCCAGGCTCTTTCCATCTTGTGATACCCTCATCCCTCTGCACGGCTCAGTGTGGCTCAGAGAAAGGGGAGGATATCCCAGGACAGCCCTCTGCATTGGCCAGAACTTAGCCACATGGCCCCACCTGACAGTGAGAGAGGGGAGGAGCTGGGACCTCTCTGCTGGGCAGTGATGTGCCACCTGAACATTTTACTATGCAGAAAGGGGATCTGAGCTATGGGTCCCAGGAGGGTCCTCTTAGAGAAAACACCTTGAGGGTGCATGTGCCGGGGTGGTATTATTCGTGTGGCCCATGTGGTGTGGCAGATGGGGAGTGTAGGGTGCGTCCAGGACACATCTGTGGGCGTCACCAGGGCGATTGGAGCTGTGGTACAGAGTTGGGAGATGGTGGGAGCCACACTAGCAAGGTCTGTGGGGTGGACTGTCCCAGAGCAGGGCAGCTCCAGAGGGAAGGATGAGTCACAGGGCCTCCGGGGCTGCCCAGCGATGGGTGGCATCTGCCAGCAGTGAGTGCCTGGTCTCGTCTCTCCACAGGTTCCCCATTGCGGGCCCGGGGGAGTGCGTCTTCGTGGAGCCCACCAGGCTGGTGTCGACAGACTGCCTGATGACCCGGCCCTGGGTGTGCAGCAAGATGGCCTACACGTGAGGTGGGTCAGGCCAGAGGCCACCCTGCAACCAGGCTCCAAGACCGGCTGGCCTGGGGCACCTCTCCAAGGCGAAGCAGCGAGGAGGATGCTCTTTGCCCCTGGGTGCTCTTCCCCAGCCCCTGAGTCCTGGTCCCTGGTCTCCTTGGCCCCAGGCAGGTCCTGTGGCTCAGCAATCAATTCCCATGAGCTCAGTAGTACGGTAGGCACCTGTCCCCAGACACACGCACACCAACGCACTTGCTCATGCACACACGTGCACACAGCGCCGCTCAAGGTCGCAGTCTACCCTTAGTAAGCCCAGCAGGTCTCTCCCTGGCCCCACCCTGAAGCATTCCTTCCTCTGGAGGCCCTGGTGCTCTGAGGAAGGCTGGGGGCTGACAGACTGCCGTTCTGTCTGCACACATGGACTCCCTCCCCAGGCATCTCTCTCCTGGCTGCTGGGGAGGCAGGAAGGGCAGCCCCCTCACCTGGGCCCTGCATCCACCCCCTCTGGCCTTGCCCAGGGTCTCAGGCAGGCCCCTGCTGCGTCCGTGGTGCTGCTCTGTTGGTCACTGGTGGAATAAAGAGATGACTGGCGTCCAGAGAAGTCGGCTGCCATTTGTTCCATGATCGTGGCTTGGGGGAGGGGGCATGGCTCAGGGTGCCTGTCTAGGGAGAGACCACCAAGAGGCACTGGTGTGGCAGGTGACACGTGTAGGAACCAAGGCCAAAAACATGCTCTGTGGCCTCAGGGCACCGTTTAATGTTGCCAGGCCACCACGTTATTCTTAGATGTCTGAGGGGTGTGTGCTCCATCTGGCATCATCATTACTATTCGACTCAACATGACAAACATTTATTCACACCTATCATGTGCCAGACACCACACCAGGCAAGGGGATCAACAGCTCTATCCCCCAAGTGAGCACACAGGGAGCGGAGGGACCAGCTTGGAAAGCACCAGAACATTCTGGAACATGGCCGAGGGATGGCTTATTCTACCTTAGGAGAGGACAGAGTGAAGAAGGTGGGAGGATAAGAAGAGATGATGTGCATGTTGGGCTGGTTAAGAGTTTGTGCAGGTCCGAGGGCACCTTCCTGTCTCCCCTCGGTCTATGGGGAAGGAAGGGGGGGATGCGGCAGAGGCTGGGGTTTCCCTTGGGCCTGCAGCGGCTGCAAGTGTCACCCTCTCCAGCACGCACCTGGAGCCTAGAGCAAGTGGTGAGGGGGCCTGGGCCTCCCCAGTCCTTGGCCGGGTGAGATACAGGTGGGAGCTGCCTCGGAGCCATGTGTGTGAATCTGGGTCCTGGCCCATTTTCTGAGAAAACAGCTCGGAGGGAAACACATCCTACTTTGCTCCGGTCACTCCTTGTACTCTCAGTTTTCAGACAAAACTGTCAGCTTTGGTTTTGTTGACTCTTCTGAACGCTTTCCAGATATTTAGTAAAATATGGGTATTTTGTGGTTTCATATTTTATCTTCATGGGGAAGCCAGTGTGGAATCTGACTGTGCAATGAAGAGGTTAAAGGAATGCAGTGTGGTGCTGGTGGCCTGTGGGGGGTTGACTGAAGCCCACCACCTTCTCGGCCCCTGTAGGGAAGTGTTTTGAGGGGCTGAGGACTGAGGGAGTGGTCAGCTGCTGCTGCTTGGGTTGGGCGGGGGCTGAAGGGTGAGTAGGGGGTGTCTCACACTCACACCTATTCTCAGTCATACACAGGCCCGGGGTTCTCACCAGTATCCTCCCATCAAAGATGGTCTCAGAAGCCTTTGTTGTTCAGTCGCCAAGTCGTGTCAGACTCTTTGCGACCCCACGGACTACAGCACACTAGGCTCCTCTTTCCTCCACGGTTTCTCGAAGTTTGCTCAAACTCAGGTCCATTGAGTCAGTGATGCTAGTCTTACCTCATTTAATTCTCTCAAAAAGGACCTGAGGTGGGTTATGCTGCCACAGATGACCCATCAGTACCTAGGCAGGGCCCCAAGGCATAAGGAGCAGGGCTGTGCTCTCATTCTGTTCTGTGGGTTCAAGTGGGAAGAAGGGAGTCACGAGGGGGTGGGGAGGAAGCACCATGGGAGGGCAGGGAATAGGAACCCAGGCCCTTGGGATCTTATCTTTCATTCAGCGCTCCACAGCCTGCTGCCTCAGGGCACACTGGCAAGTGAGCTCTCCTAACCTTGGGTTTGTCCTGGGGTGGCTCAACAATTCTAAATCAGTTCAGGAAAGCTAAAGGAACTCTAAAGCTAAAAGAGATCAAACCAGTCAATCCTAAAGGAAATAAACCTTGAATATCCATAGGAAGGACTGATGCTGAAGCTCCAAAACCTTGGCCACCTGATTTGAAGAGCCGACTCACTGGAAAAGACCCTCTTGCAGGAAAGCTTAAGGACAAGAGGAGAAGGGGGCAACAGAGGACGAGATAGTTCGATGGCATCACTGACGGAATGGACATGAGTTTGAGCAAGCTCTGGGAGATAGTGAAGGACAGGGAAGCCTACGTTCATGGGGTCGTAAAGAGTCAAACACGACTGAGCAACTGAATTACAACAAAAGGAACTCTGACTCAAGGTCATGGATGTTTTCAGAGTTTTCTTATCTATTCCTACCCAGGAAGGAAACACAAGACCAAAACAAAACAGCAGCAGGCCAAACTTGAGAAACCTTGAAAATCCTTTCAAAGGTTATAAACCAGCCAGGGACTTCCCTGGTGGTCCAGCGGTTAAGATTCCACCTTCTACTGTGGGGGAGGGGGGCGGTTCCATCCGATCCCTCGTCGAGGAAGATCTTGCACGCTGCCCTGCACGGCCAGAAGCAAAACAGAAAACTGACAAACCCAGCCAGGCACCCACGCCTCCCGCGGGGGCAGAGAGCCAGAGGCCACAGGCGGCAGCATGGAGTCTAGACCCTCTGCGGGTTTCTAAGCCTGGTGCTCAGCGCTGTCTCCCTGGGCGGGGTGCTGGGGGCTGGGGCTGGGGTTGCGGGGGCGGGGTTAGGGAGAGGTCTAGGGTAGGGCTTCCCTTGTGGCTCAGCCAGCAAAGAATCCGCTTGCAATGCGGGAGACCTGGGTTGGGAAGATCTCCTGGAGAAGGGAAAGTCTACCCACTCCAGTATTCTGGCCTGGAGAATTCCATGGACTGCATCGTAGTCCATGGGGTCGCAAAGAGTCGGACACGACTGAGCGACGTTCACTTCACTTCAGGCTAGGGAGAAGTGTAGGGGGCAAGGTCCAAAGGAGTACCCTTCAGCTCCAAAGGACCACCCTCCAGCCCCACTCCTCAACCCTTTTGGAAGATTTTCCCTTCTGAGGCGACGACTCACCTGGAGCTGAGAGTGTGCTTAGCTGGGAGCCCGGGTGCAATGAAAGCCACACCGCCGCGCTGTCCTCCGAATAGCCCCTGGAGGGGTTGGGAAAGCTGGAGCTCGCCCCCCAGGCCACCCTCAGACGTTAAGATGGCGCGAGGAGGGATTTTATTATCAGGACACACTGGGTGGTAAGATTCGTTGCTGTGCTGGCAGCTTCACTGGTGTCTGCTTAGTAAAATTTCCTGCAGCCTTAACAGATGAAGAAGCAGGTTCAGGGTGGTTAAGGGGCTTGCTCTATCTACATCGCAAGCCTAGGGGGTGGGGGAGAGAAGGAGCCGAAGGAGCCACCTTGGGAGAGGACGCGGGGTGCCCATCGGCGATTTTTTTTTTTTTCCCTTGTGCACTTTTATCGCCTTCATTTGGTTTTCAGGTGGAGTTTCCCATAGAGCGTGAGTGACACAAATACTGACTGCTGCCCTTCAGTCGCTTCAAGGTCCAGCTCACGAGCCCGGGGACTGCTTCCGGGTCAGCCGCAGCCCTCAGTGGCCACGCCCTCCCCCCCCCACCTCCCGGCCGAGTGTGTGGAGCTTCTCATCTGTGACGCGCCTCTTCACTCATCTGACCGCTCTTGTCGTCTGATTATGAGCCTCGGAATAGCAGGGATTATGTGTTGCTGGCTCTGGTAGCACACTTATAACATGTACTCAAAAAAACTGTTGTTTGTGACAATAAGATGGCCGGCGAGTGTCATCTCTTCACCTTTTGCCATGGGGGCGGACAGCCGTGGCCGGCTGGCTGTCAGAGACTTGTCTTTTAGGCTTTGGTGGGCGTGGCATGATTTTAGAGGTCCGGCCAAGATGAGATCTTTAATTTGTTTTGCTTCAGTCAAGTGAGCTCACTCACATTCCCTAAGCGCTTACATACTAGGCGGCCTGAGTTGGGTGGCCTGGGGCACGTGAGCCCAGAGGGAGAAGTCCCTCCACCTCTAAGATGTTCTTTGCATCATACACAGAGGACCAAGAGACAGGGCCCAGGGAGGGCTTCCTGCAGTGACTGGGGTTGGCTGCTGAAGATTCCTGTGGTCTCTGAGTTAATTATGCTAATGTCGCTGTTCTGTGTGTGAAAGACCACTTGGGTTTCATAACTGTGCACTGTCAGCTGTGTACTTACACCAGGAGGGGGTAAGGAACTTCAAACTGGGAGCAAATAAGAGATTCACGCAGGGGGGCATCCAGAAAACTTCCTGCCGTACCCATCAGAGACACACCCTCAGCCTGGAGGGGACGTGCTTCCTCCTGGCTCTGAAGACCTGCCGGAGTCTGGTCTGTGACTAGCTCTATCAATGAGCAGGTGTGCAGCTCAGACGGCTGTGCTCAACCTCCAGACCCCAGGCTTCACTTCTAATAAAGTAGAAATTGTGCCTGCTTGGCCTACCTCACAGGATTATGAGAACCATAGATGCTAGAATTTCAGGGATTAAAAAATGATTGACCCTATTCTCACTGTCCTTGAGGCCCAGAGAGAGTTAAATAACACATCCAAGGTCACGCATCTAGTAGCAGAGCTAGACCTCAGGTCTTGTGGCTCCTCTCTACCTTGTCGATCCTCTTATTGTTGCACATATCATGCTTTATTTGTTCACTTGTTCACCATCCACGCGGAAGTATAAGCCCCTAAAGGGCGGATCCACGCTCATGCTCCTTTGTTTCTCTAGAGCGTGGTGAATACTAAAGGAGCTCAATAAATGTGTGTTGAACTGATGTTGACTCCTAATTCACGTGCTTCTTCCCCCTATACCATGCTGTCTCTGATCTTGGAAATCTGCACTGCCAGTCCAGCTGCCCACAGAAAGTATGAAAACTTGGAGATGTTTTAGAGAAAAAGATAAGATGCTCAACCACCTGGCAGTGTCCATTAGCATCTTTTAGAGCACAGAATCCATCTGAACAAAGACATACACATCTAAGACAAAATTGGAATAATAACAATGAACGCGAATTAAGAGCTTGTATTAGGGCCAGATACTGTGTGAAACACTTCACACATGTAGTAAGTGCTTAATAAAAAGTTATTTTTTTCACTATGATGTAAGCTGAGTAGGGGATTGGAATATGCTAGCTTCTGTAATACCCACATTTCAGAGGCTTACCTAAGTAAAGATCCCTTTGTGGCTCACACCGCAGACTAATGCAGGTCAACCATGTGGAAAAAGCATTGCTGCATCCAGGGCCTTTGAACATAGAGGCTCACACAGGATGTGTTTTAGGGGATGTGGTAGATGAGGCTACGAGGTACCAACTTTTCCTTTCCTTTTCCTTTCCTTTCCTTCTGGGTACGTAGAAGGACTGTATTTCCGGGTCTGTTTGAAGGTGGGGGTCAGGTAACACCAGAAAAGTGTCACTTTTAACCATGGAAAAGTGACATGTCATTTCCTGGTGGAAACATTTAAGAGCCAGTGTACACTCCTCCATAATATGCCACTCCTCCCCCACTGCCAGTCATAAGTTTTCTATTTGGAGGCTTCCTAAGACTGAAGCATTCTGAAATGCTCAGTCAGTATGTGGAGGATGGGTTCCCTGGAGGGTGTCTGAGTCTGCAGCAGACCGTGTAAGTGAGAAGGCCTCTGAGATTTTGGCTTTGTTGTGATCATAGCGTGTCTTACCCTAGACTAGATAGGGGCCTGGAGGTGGCACACGTTCCATCCACAGTTCATTGACCAAGAAGGTTGTGGGAGGCTGAGAAATAGCTTTCAGCTGTATGCTTGTTGTATGCATGAGATTCTTTTTTAAAAAATAAATTTGTTTGTTTACTTAGTTTTGGCTGTGCTCAGTTTTTATTGCTGCGCGGACTACTCTAGTTGTGGTGCCTAGGCTTCTCACTGCGGCAGCTTCTCCTGTGGAACATGGGCTCTAGGGCGCTCAGGCTTCAATAGTTGCAGTGCACGGGCTCAATAGTTGCGGTTCTCGGGCTCTAGAGCACAGGCTCAACAGTTGTGGTGCACAGCTTAGTTGTTCCTTGAAATGTGGGATCTTCCCAGGGATCGAGCTGGTGTCCCCTGCATTAGCAAGCAGATTCTTTACCACTGAGCTACCAGGGAAGCCCTGCACGAGACTCTTGATCCTAAAAGTTGAGGTTTTCATAAATTTTGGAAGATTCATCACCTCTGTCTCTAAATATATCTTCTGCCTGACTCTTTTCTCTCCTTCCCCAGACTCCAATTAAGGCTGTTTGGGTTTGTCACACCTTTTATCCTGTTATGTTACCAGACTGACTTGTTAGTTCTCTATTTTTGGCAAATTGATTGGGCTTTTTAATTGCACGTGCATCCAATGTTTTATTAAAGCAAAGTGTGGGTCACCATGATTCCAACCCCTGAAATCGGCTTCATTTCTCTGTCCTGCTGCTAAGCCAATGCCATGGATTTTATTTTCGCTGTTTGCTACGGTAGTACCTCCCTTTCAGGAACCAATGTCTATATTAGTCAGGATAGGCTAATTGCTATAATTTATTGTTGTTGTTTAATGGTAAAGCTGTGTCTGACTCTTTGCCACCCCTTGGATTGTAGCCCACCAAGTTCCTCTGTCCATGGGATTTCCCAGGCAAGAATACTGGAATGGTTTGCTATTTCCTTCTCTAGGGGATCTTCCCAACCCAAGGATCAAAACTGCAATTGCTATAACAAACAACTGTAGAATTTCAGTGGCTTAAATATTATAAAAAGCCTTTTTCTTACTCTTTGTGGCTTTGTCTCATGTGGTTTTATCAGGAGACCATGAAGTCATTTGGTGGTCCCATCGTTCTCCAATCCTTCACAGTCCTTCATTAGCTCTTCCACATTTGGCCAGAAATTGAGGAAAGAGAGTGTGGATAAAAGTATGAGAGTTTTTTTAGGGATCAGGACTGGCTATTTAAAAAGATATATTTATTTGACTGTGCTGGATCTCAGTTGTGGCACTTGAGATCTTTGGTCTTAGTTGCAGCATGTGGGAACTTTTAGTTCTGGTGTGTGAACTCTTAGTTGCAGCATCTGGGATCTAGTTCCCTGACCAGGGATGGTACCCAGGTCCTCTTCATTGGGAACTTGGAGTCTAGCTACTGGACCATCAGAGAAGTCCTGGGCTGGGCATATCTATGTGCAAAGAAAGCTAGGAAATATAATCTGGCTGTGTGCTCAGCAAGAAGAGGAAATGGCTTTGAGAATATCCAATTAGTTTTTGCCACTGTTGGCTTTATCCCTGTTTTACAGAAAAGAAATCTGAGGCTTGAGAGGTTAAGTGATCTCCCAGCTTTTACCATCATAAACAACAGAGCCTGGAGTTGGACCCAATATGGCTGACTCCAAAGCCATGCTCTGCTATGGATGATGCCTTCTCTCTTACTGCCTCACTGGGTAGTGCTATCTTAAGACCTGGGGCAATCATTTCTCCTTTAGAAGGGCTTCTTCCAAGCACCCACTTTTCCCCTTCTGGTTCTGGCTTTTTATCTATCAATGGGTAATTTGTTCTTTTATAAACAGTCTGGTCCATGGGCTTCAGCTCAGTTCAATTGTTCAGTTGTGTCCGACTCTTTGCAACCCCATGGACTGTAGCAAACGAGGCTTCCCTGTTCACCATCAACTCTCAGAACTTGCTCAAACTCATGTCCATTAAGTCGGTGATGCCACCTAGCCATCTCATCCTTCTGTTGTCCCTTTCTCCATCTGCCTTCAATTTTTCCCAGCATCAGGGTCTTTTCCAGTGAGTCAGTCCTTTGCATCAGGTGGCTGAAGAATTAGAGCTTCAACTTCAGCATCAGTCTTTCCAATGAATATTCAGGACTGATTTCCTTTAGGATTGACTGGTTTGATCTCCTTGCAGTCTAAGGGACTCTCAAGAGTTCTCTCCAACACCACAGTTCAAAATCATCCTTTCTTCAGTGCTCAGCTTTCTTTACAGTCCAGCTTTCACATCCATACATGACTACTGGAAAAACCATAACTTTGACTAGACAGAACTTTGTTAGCAATGCCTCTGCTTTTTAGTATGCTGTCTAGGTTGGTCATAGCTGTTCTTCCAAGGAGCAAGCACCTTTTAATTTCATGGCTGCGGTCACCATCTGCAGTGATTTTGGAGCCCAAGAAAATGAAGTCTGTAACTGTTTCCATTTCCCCCCATCTATTTGCCATGAAGTGATGGGGCTGGACGCCAAGATGTTAGTTTTTTGAATGTTGAGTTTTAAGCCACTTTTCTACTCTCCTATCTCACTTTCATAAAGAGGCTCTTTAGTTCCTCTTTGCTTTCTGCAATAAGGGTGGTGTCATCTGCATATCTGAGGTTATTGATATTTTTCCCTGTGATTATGATTCCAGCTTGTGCTTCATCTGGTCCAGCATTTCGCATGATATATTCTGCATATAAATTAAATAAGTAGGGTGACAATATACAGCCTTGACATACTCCTTTCCCAATTTGGACCCAGTTCCTTGTTCCATGTCAGATTCTAACCATTGCTTCGTGACCTGCATACAGACTTCTCAGGAGGCAGCTAAGGTGGTCTGATATTCCCATCTCTTCAAGAATTTTCCACAGCTTGTTGTGATCCACACAGTCAAAGGCTTTGGCGTAGTCAATAAAGTAGAAGTAGATGCTTTTATGGAACTCTCTTAGTCTGCAGCAGCTTAACAGTCTAAGCACCACAGCAACAAGATATCCAAACAGAACACAAAAAGACATAGAAGCAGGTATTAAGTGGCTTCTTGAGAAGGGTAACTGCACTCGTGTTGTTTTATATGAGCTGTCAGATGCCGAGTGTATCAGTAGATGGGACTAGACTTATAGATGGACGTGTAAAGAGAGCACTCATGAATGGGAGTTGGATGGTCTTCTTACCAAAACAACTTTGTTTTGCTGATGCACAGTGATTGGAAAAAGGTTTGGAATCATTGTCTGTGCAGATGTAACGAAGCTACAGGCCTCTGCAGGGGTCCAGCTGGAGGGTCGCTGGCCTATCCATTTTAACCAGCTCAGTTGAACCGGATGCAGTTTCAACTCTGAATTCCTAGAAAACAATTCAACAAAGACCTTACTGTTCAGGTTACGAGCTTCTTGGAGGACACGCGACTGTGAAAGCACTCTGGATCAGTGGAGACGAGTGGAATGGACTTGATTAATCATTGTGCATGATTTCAGGCTCACAAGACTGGAGGACTATCTGGCTTCTGGCTGTTTCTTCCCTGTAGAGTGAGGATTTGGGTTGTTGCTGAGTGGAGTGTTGGGGAAGGGATTGGTGGTGGGAGGGAGTGGTTTCCAACCTCAAGCAGTGCCAGGCAGTGTAAGGAAAGTAGATCTTCTAAGGAAGATCTGTTGGAGGGTGTTTGTATGGATCAAGTTAGGCCTACATCGTGCCAGGTGGGGGAGGGAGGGTCCAAGGGCAGAAGGGAGGGACTGAACACAGAGAAGGGGTCATGAAGACACCCGCCCCATCAATGTCACATTTATACTTTACTCTTGGTGTATTCTCTGCTTTTACACTTACTTGATATCTGCTTGTGTGTGTGTGCTTAGTTGCTCAGTCTTGTCTCTTTGCAACCCCATGGACTGTATAGCCCGTCAGGCTTCTCTGTCCATGGAGATTTTTCCAGCAAGAGTACTGGAGTGGTTATTTGCTTAAGCTTAGCTATTCCTAGGGAACAGTTAAGAAACATGTAAATCAGACTCTTACCAAAAACGTGGTGCACGTGGCTGTTTGGAACAGCCTCTCAGCCAGGACTTCCAGAACCAGCAACACGCCCCCAAAGGAAGGGGAGCTTGGTGAGGTGGGAGCACCTCCCCCCAAAGGCAAAGCTCCAGGGAGCAGAGTCCCCGAGCTGCCTGCTGGGTGAAGGCGCCACCTACCTGTTGGCTTGGCCCTCCTCTAGAGGCTCCTTGGCTCTGCTGGGAAATCGTATTTATTATTGGCCTCTAGAATTCCACTTTCTGTTCATCAGTTCAAGGAAAGCAGTTTTATTTTTTTATTTGCTTGGAGGAACATATCAACAGCAGTAGCTTTGTCTTGTCACTTGATTATTATTATTTTAAAAATTTATTATTTATTTTCCTGCTGTACAACAGTGTGAATCAGCCATGCATCCGTGCTCAGTAGCCTCAGTTGTGTTTGACTCTTTGCAACCCTTCGGGCCATAGCCCACCAGGCTCCTCTGTCTATGGAGATTCTCCAGGCAAGTATACTGGAGTGGGTTGCCAAGCCCTCCTCCAGGGAATCTTCGTGACCCAGGGATCGAACACCGGTCTCTTACCTCTTCTGCATTGGCAGGCGGGTTCTTTACCCACGGAGCCACCTGGGAATATGTATACATATATCCCCTGCCTCTTGAACCTCCCTCCCACCCATTCCCCCGGCCCGCCCCTCTAGGTTGTCACAGAGCACCGAGCTGAGTTCCCTGGGCTCTACAGCAGCTTCCCGCTAGCTATCTATTTTACACATGGTAGTGTCAATACCACTCTCCCAATTTGTCCCACTCTCTCCTTCCCACTTTGTCCACAAATCTGTTCTCTATCTCTGCATCTCTATTCCTGTCCTGCAAATAGATTCATTGGTATCATTTTTTTTTAGATTGCATATGTATGTATTAATATACAATATTTTTTCCTCTGTCTTTTCACTTTAAATTTAAATAACTTTCTCACTGATGGTGAGATCTTAAGCACAGCTGCCCTGTACCCCCCTGTTGACATGCTCTTATCTCACTTGGAATATAGGGTCTGCTTCTCTCTCCATTTCCATGGGCTGTGATCCCTGGAGAGCATTTCTAACTGAATAAGTTTTGTTGGACGAGTTCTGAAGTTCTGTCAAAATTTTTTGCATGGATTTTTACGGAACTTGAGTTTTGGCCGAGTTGTATTTAGGGTTTATTTGCATTATCTAAATTCTGAGATATATGGAATTTGGCCGGTGGGAAGGTGGGTTGATTGGGCAAATGAATGTGGCCTGATGTAGTGTGTTTATTTATCCAAATGTTTCTTGACCTCCTACTCTGCCTAGCAAGGTAATAGAAGCCCTGGAAATAAGAGAGGAGAGAAAAATCTTTACCGGCAAGGAATCTGTGGTTCCATGGGGAAGGAAAATCAGGAAAGAAAGGTTGACAGTGTGGCTTACTAAGAATTATGCCCAAGGGATTGTGGTGAGGGACACCCACCTTATCAGGAGTGAGTCTGAGGACGAGCCCACCAGAGAGATGACTCAGGCTGGTTCTTGAAGGGCACCAGGTGTGAGACAAGCAGGAGAATGCCAGGTAAAGGGCAGATGCTTGACAAGAAAGAGCTCTGGAGAGGGGAAGGGACTCAGTGGGTGCAGGCCCTTTCTCTGAGGCTGAAGGGAGAAAGGCATGTGAGGCATGGGCTTCAGGAAGGGGGGCGGATTGAGAGAGGCCTGTAGGGGTCTGGATTTCTCTGGGTGACCCTAGAGAGTAGGGATTGTGGGTGGAGAGAGTGGCAAGTTTCCAATCAGCCACAGATGGAGCCAATGATGAGCACAGATGCTAGCCTGAGTTCCCTGCGGTTCTGGGAGCCAGGGTGGAGAAGCAGAACCATAGATGGTTGAATTTACAGCAAGTAGGTGTAGCAGGAAGCTCAGGGTACCAGCGAGAAGGGCGTCTATGCCAAGTCACTTCAGTCGTGCCCGACTTTACAACACTATAGACCACAGTGAGCCAGGCTCCTCTGTCCATGGGATTCTCCAGGCAAGAACACTAGGGTGGGTTGCCATGCCCTCCCCCAGGGGATTGTCCCAACCAAGGGATCAAACTTGCATCTCTTGTGTCTCCTGGATTGGCTTTCTTTACCACTAACACCACCTGGGAAGAAGGAATTCCCTGATGGTCCAGTGGTTAGGACACCATGCTTTTACTGCTGAGGGTGTGCGTTCAATCCCTGGTCAGGGAACTAATACCCCTCAAGCCAGGTGGTATGGCCAAAAAATGGGTGGGGAGAGTTTAGGCTGGTTGGGGGCTTTATGAAACCAGGAGACACAGAAAATGGAGGCCCAGGAGTCTGGCAGTCCTGAGGCCTGAGAACACTGGCCATGCAGGACAGGATAAGAGTGTTGGGTGAGGAAACTGGAGTTGCTGGGGGTGTAATATGGTGCAGCTGCTGTGGAAACTTTTGGCAATTCCTCAGAAAGTTAAGAATTACCATATAACCCAGCAATTCCACATTCAGGTATTTATCCCAAAGAACTGAAAGCAGGGACTCAGGTGCTTACACCCCTGTGTTTCCAGCAGCATGGTTCACAGAAGCCAGAAGGTGGAAGCCACTCACTTGTCCATCAACAGAAGAATGGATAGACCAAGTGTGGTGTACACATACAATGGAGTGGTACCAGTCTTTGAAAGAAATGAAATTCTGACACGTGCTATAACATAAGTAGACAAACCTTGAAACACTGTTGAGTCAAAGAAGCCAGACACAAAAGGGCAAATATGGTACTATTCCACTTACATGAGGTATTTTTGTTGTCGTTGTTCAGTCTAGAAAAGGCAAATTGAGACAGAAAGTAGAAGGTGGTTTGGGATGATGAAAGGTCTAGAAATAGCTAGTGGTGAGGTTTGCACAACCACTATGAATGTAATTAATGCCATTAACAGTACATTTTAAAGTGGTTAAGATGGTAAATTTTCTGTTAGGTACATTTTAACCACTTTATGGTATACACACACACACACACACACACACATAAGTTTAATGCATATATATATATATATATATATATATATATATACACACATAAAAGATTGCTGGAAGGGTGAGGAGGCCCAGTCAGAGGAATGTGGAGTTTCTCATGGTGGTAGAGCGCTGGTGGTCAGTGCTGGGGGGCCCTGGTGCTGAGGCAGCTGAGGGGGGGACTGCCTGGCACTGAAATTTGGTGAGACGGTAGGCTTGGGTGCACAGGATGGTGACCCCCGACCCAGATCTGGGATGGCTACCTGGGAGCAGGTAGTGACATGACCTCAAGACTCCCCCTCTTCAGGCACATACAGTCCCGCTGGCAGATTTCAAATGCAGTGGTGGGTTATGAAAGTGTTCAGAGATATTAAATACTTTCCAGAGGACTAACTAACTTAAGCTGTGGCTTGTATTAATAACCTCTGCAATCTCAGAACTGGTCTGGTTCTAGAATAAACAAATGCGCCAAGCCGAGTGTACAGTGATTCCAAACAGTTTAATGTAATTCCAAGACAAAGTGTGATTACATTTCTACACATATACAATATGCATATGTGAGTTTACAAATTTTAATTAATAACTCGTTTCACCTCAGAGACCGAAAAAATGATCAAAAAGAAACTGTGAGTAACAAGCTATAACATAGTTCACCACAACGGGACCCCCCCTTTCTCACCCTACAGTTAGTAATATTACAATTAAAATAACTATATTCTTCTATAATTTTTTTCTGTTAAAATCATCTCATAAATTTACAATGCTATTATTAGTTTCCAAGACTAATATAAATTCACTCCATTTTTCTACAACGAAAATGATCATTAATTTAGAAGCACACGACGTCATGATGAAAAACACAAGCATTTTAGTAGCAAGGACTTGATCAGTTAAGAATTATTTTTCTTGTAAAACATTCTAAAGCCAAGTAAAATATCCATTCTTATAACATACCTATAATATGAGACTAAGGAATAGGTTACATATAGGCCTACAACACATTGGTTTGTCTTTTTCTTTTTTTAAAAAAAGTAGACATTTATAAATAAAAAAGAAAAGAGGGACAATTCACATAGGAAAAAGAGGTACACGAGAAAATACTGTTGCACGCAATAATTTTCACAAAGATTAACATGGATTAACACTTTTTTTTTTTATTACAGAAACCGTACAGTGAAGGAACACAACAGACCAGGGCTTCCATAGGGTAACTGAGCTGAGATGACCTGGTAGAGAAAGATCTGGGCGAGATGGCCCTTGGGAGCAGCCACGTTCCTGGGACCGGTGACCGAGCCTCACCGATCTCCTCTTCCCTGCTCTCTTTCTGGGGAGTGAGTCTTTCTATTCAGAGTGTCCTGATGTGTGGGCAGTTGAAAGGTAAACATTTCTACAGATGCCTTCTCTTTCTATCCTAATGGATACCATTTTTGGAAACGGGATATAATATCAGAGGCTGCAGCTCAATACATGTGGTCAAAGCAAAATGGGATGGAAAATTCCAGTCATTCTGATGGAATGTGTTGTACACGCCTGCTCCCAACACTCATCTCTGCCCTGTCACTGGGGACCCAGAGAGAGAGCAGCGGTACCTTTCGGGGCCACCTGCCTCCCCTGCAGCCTGAAGTGGTGCCTGGGTCCCCCACATCCTGCTTTTCCAGTCCACGTGTGATGGTGCAGCCTGGGTCATCCCCGGCTCCTCTGATATACCAACCAGCTTCCAAAAGCTCCTCTCCTTCCTCATCCATAAAGCTATACTTTTCCTATCCGAAATTTGGTTTGATATATATATACACACACATATATATCAACATCTATTATCTATACAGTGATTCTCCTAGACTAGAAATCCTACCGCCCCAAAGTATGACTTCCAGGTCTACTTCATTTGGTTAAAGAAACGCACACGAAGAGGATGAGGAGGTGCTTTGGGGGCCAGAAATGATTGTGCCCTGGAAAAGCCATGGAAGAAAGCTTTAAAGGAGCAGTAACGCAACAGTTAAAGGGTGGAAAGTGACGGGAAGGGTGAGATGGCAGGGAGAAATCACACGCCGTGGAGGCGGTCTACAGGAGTATCTGCTGGAAGGGAGGAGACGGAACTGGGGTGGGACACGCTTTAGGTTCCATTCAGAAGTCACAGAAAGCTACGAAGGATGGGCATGGTCAAGTCACTTTCCATTTCCCAAGTTCTTCCTTATAACCTGAGCCAAACTATTAAAATAATAATAATAAAAATAAATCCATTGCCCCTTCAACCAAGCAGGCGAATATCTAACAGGGAGGCAAGACCACCACTGGCAAGGCTAAGTGGGTCCTTCTTCCTGGCTCTCGAGAGCTTCCTGGGAGTCCTGGGTGCCTGGGCATGGATGGGGCTATGGGGACAGCAGGGCGGAGGCCGAGGTGGTCACTTTCAAGGGCGGTGGGGGAAGCAGTGACTTAACACAAGAAGGGGGCAAGGGTGCTGGGAGGTTGGTGTGGAGGCTGGCTGAAAGGAAACGAGAGAGAAGGCAGAGCCCTTTTTTCTGATACAGCATATTTACTTAAAAAAAAAATTTCTATTCCTCTGTTTTTTAAAAATACGATTAAGCCCCAAAGACAATGATATAAAATATATTTGGTTATCTAAATCACAGGGAGAAAATCAAACAGAGGAAAGTGATAGTTCAATTAGGAGGGGCAAGACAAAATGTCATTTTACAGTGACATTTCCAACAGAATACTGTGATAAGAATGTGCTATCAACAGAGTTCACAGAGAAAAAGCAAGTGCATTAAGAACAACCACCAGTTCCCTGGTCCCAGGTGTTTTGCAGTTTTTAAGGTGTTACTTGCTAAAGGAGTGCCCTTCAGATCACAGCAGGTCCTCTGTGCTAAGGTTGTGGCACAAAGGAAGAAATGAACCAAAACACTTAGGGCAACTGGTGCCCTCCAGGCTGCTGCTGCGTGACTACAAGCCAGCTCAGTTGTGAACGCCACTTGGATGGATCTCATCATCTGCCCCCTGGCTGCCCCTCAGTCTCCAGTCCCTTCCTCCTGCTCAGCAGCACTCACAACCTCTAGAAAAAAAAAGTCTAGGCCTCTCCTTTGGGGTTAGCTTGCCCTCACGCTTGGAGGATGTACTACCTACCCTCTGTTTACCGAATAAAACTCTGAGCTGCTAAAAAAAAAAAAAAAAAAAAATCTAGATCCCACTCCCTAATGACCTAGGCTTCAAACAGAACTTTGACAAAGAGTAAAAAGTAAACATATCCTTTTACACTTACTTTGTTTTAAAGGACAAAAGGAATAAATGACAGCAGATACATGGAAAACCCAACCAGTAAATATAGGCATGGGGGTGTATGACTCTCCCTGCAAAACACCAATCAGAGTATTGCTGGGGCCCCCAGAATAGCAGCTGTACCTTCAGGGCCACCTGAATCCCAGTGTCTTCTACTGCCTGGTGCCTGGAAGTCAGTGGGTTGATTAATAAATTAAACATTCAAATCAAGACAAAATCAATGAACCAGATGTCTATTCTCTCTGCCTCTTTAAAGATGTCAAAGAGAAGGCCTTGACCACCAGTGTGCCTACCCCTGTGTGGCAGACCTTTGCGCCTGGCCCAGGCGTGGACTCACCCCTTCCTGCTCAACCTGGAAATCCCTTCACATTCTCTCGAGTTCCCATGGAAACCAGCAATATGGATGGAAATGCTCACGATGGGCTACAGTAGGGGCAGAACACACCTGCCTTGGGGAATGTGGCCTCCAACTGAAGAGGCAATTGCTGGGGTCTGAAGATGTCAGTTATAAACAGAAATTTTCCTTAAAAAGTACCAGTTTAAATGTAAACTATAAAATACTTTAACTATAAAATGTGGCCGGAAATATGTTTAGTTATCCATAGTCAATTGTTTATGCATTTAAAATGTGACTCTCTTGATATCTTAGAAGGCTAACAGCATTTTACAGTAGCTAAAAACATATATACTTAAACATGTGCATTTGAAAATCACATTTGATTACAAAACACAAAGAATATTCTCTCTCTTGGTTTAATTTATGTTATAAAGATTACCTATTTCAGAGCTCACTTAAGCAACAATGACCAGGATGTGCAGTAATTGTTATTTTCAGCCCACACAGAGTTCATAGTCTTAAATTCCAAGAGCAAGCTGGCTACATGATTTCAAAAAAGGCTAAAACCAGGATGAATGCCCACATTTGAGGTAATTATTGCCATCAGGTCACAGTTTGTGTAAGATAACGTATCTAAAACCTTCTTAAAAAAAAAAAAGTCTTCAGGTGTTCTGTCAGAATTCCAGAATACCTATTCACACCAACCAGGATCTCAAATTCTGATTAGCTGGGTTTGCTTCCAATGGAATTAAAGCTCTAGAAGACTCAAGAACTTGTGTAAACTACCTAAGAATTTAGGCAAACATGCCTGGAGCCAGTCAATAAGGAAGTTTTTAAAGGAAAAAAAACAAACAAACTGAAAATCCCATTCCAAACAACTGCAGAGATATTTCGTAACAAATTGTAATGGTTTTCCACAAAATTAAAAATCTAGTCCTAAAGCATTGCTAAATTCTTGCCACCTTCCCACCAAAGGAAACATGCTTCTATGTTACTGTTAATCTCCCACCTCAGCCAGAGGCTCTCCTTCCTTGTATCCTGAAAATTGGCTAATTTTTCTTCCATTTGCACAACTGTTGCTTCCCATTTCTTTCAGAATGCTATCTTGAAAGAAAACTTAATTTTGTTCCTCTTTCTAAATGTCATCTTGATCTTGTCTCTCTCCTTTTTTTTTTTTCTTTTTTCTAAATTTTTTAAACACAAAGGAAAAACAGTTCCTGGACACCAGACTCACACATGATATTTACAGATTTTGTGTGAATCCTGCCTTTGAGACCAGAGTCGTTATGATATTTATCAGTGCAGTAAAAAATAGTATCTTGAAAAAAATATATACTTTTAGTATTGCCTTTCTAGAATTAACTATAAGCAAGAAAAAAAATATTTTTTTAAAAGAAGAAAAGAACACTTTTGTTTTTCTTCACTCTTAAAAGGAGCAGCAGCACTTCTGAAGCGGGTTGGTACACCGAAAAGGAATCGAAAATGAGCTCTACCACGGTTAATCGAAAGAAACTCCCCTAAGATTTTCTCTATAAGTCAAACTAATTCTGCCCTTGCTGCCTGGATCAGATTCAGGACTCCCTCTACACAGAGACCTGCTGCTGAGCTCCGTGCATAGGGCAGGGGTGGTGCGGGGCAGCGCTCCTTTGAGGCCCCTCTTCGCACATGCACCCGGGAGACAGCTGAGGCTGGCATCTGTGAGCTGGGCAGACCCAGGTCACCGCCAGCCTTCCCTACTGGCTTGTGTGGTCCCGGGCTGGTTACCAGTTCACCAAGCCGTCTGCCTCATCTGTAAAGAGACTCGTACTGCCGATTTCATAGGGCTGTCTGTGATGAAGACGAAATGAAATGGGATGAACAGGAGCAACTTCCAGCACAGTGTCTGGCACACAGCCAATGGGAACATCATTAGATGGTTCACCAGAAACATGAGGCCACTCACTGATGATTATTTAACAAGTGAAACAAATTCAGTTAGTAAAGGTCTCAAGGACACAAAATTTCACCAGAAGCTTGGGGATTTGAGGCCACCCCAAATCCTTGTATTTCCTTTCCTTAACACAGCCTACTTTCTCAGAGAGTCGACTGTCTCATCAACTTCCTCCTCTGTAAATGGGGGAAAGGGGTGTTGTGAATGGGGGTGGGCCTGAGGGTATTGGGAGGCCGTGCTCCCTAAGGGCTTGGGATGAGCCTGGAATATTAAAAGCATTCAACAAGTGTTGGCTCCTACTCGAGGGACATGGCAAGTTTTAACAAAGAGACAGTCAATGTGAAATTCTAATGCAATGAGAGTGCAATTAGGGGCTTGCAGAGGCTCTTGGGATGCAAGCTGGGGTGTCAGGAAGCTTCCTTCTGGCAGAGGTACCCTGAGCAAGCATGCCCTGCAGAAGAGTCACTTTTCTGCAGATTCTCACTGAGTCTCAAATGAAGAACTGGCTCAGAGCTGGCTCTCTTGGACTTCTGGGAGCTGCCAGAAGGATGGGAAAAACCTCTCCTAGGTTGGGTCACTCGAGTGAGCGAGGGGGCCAAAAGCCTTCAAGGGGTTTCTACTGTCTTTAAATATCAGTTCGCCAGCTCCAACTCTCCACTGAGTCCTGTCTGTGGAACTCAGAAGTGAGAGTCCTAAGGCATTGAAGCGGAAAAATACTGACCCCCTGAGCCGCTCCTCCTGGCTGGTCTGCTCCAGCCAATACCCAAGGTAACTCGAGGTGAGTCCCACCCACAGATACATGCGGTAACTCCAGTTTCCCGACAGCAGCAGCATTTGGGGGTTACAAACCTCCATTCCACTTACAAGATGAGCACAGTTTTAAAATAAAGGCAAAATCCCCCCAAAACCCAAAACAAGTCAGGCAAGAGAAGGACATAAACGGGATCGCATCATTGACAGAGTCATTATTGCCAGGACAGGAAGGAGAGAGGAACGCCATTCTGTCCACATCTGGGGGTGTCTTTGAGGAGAGGGTCTTTGGCTAAAGAAAGGAACACTTTCACCTTCCTTTCCAATTTGGTTAGGACAGCTCTGGCTTGCTCAACTCTGAAATCTGAAATCTCTAAGACACACCAGAGAAGGGGAGAGAAGCAAGTGGGGTCCCTGCGGCTGGAATATTTCAAGGCAGACTCACTTGGGCTGGTGTTGAGCAGCACCAGGCGAGGTCTGCGACCCACGGAAGGAGCCCAGGCCTCTCTGCTGCTGGAGGGCACCTCGTTTTTCTCTTCTGTTCTCTGTCCCTTCAGCTACTTAACAGGCCACTGAGAGCCCACATCCCATCCCACCCCCAGCACTAGAGAACCCAGGATGAAAGCTGGGGCTGGCCCGTCAACCCACCACATTTCATCAACCACAGCCCATCAGCAATAGTTTCCTTAGCCTCCTCATCTCCTTCCTCCAGTTTCCAAGAAAGTCTGCTCCACTCACTCACACACACTCACACAACCCAAATCCTCCACCACGAGCTTGTTCAAAAATGAGTGTCTGGAATTCCAGAGATCCGGTCGAGGGAAAGCCGCCTGTTAGCAGCTGGGCTGATCTTTCCTTGCCTTCCTTACATCCCACAGTCTGGTGTCTGGGCGGGTTGAGTCTTCCAGCTCCCGTAGCCCGCCAGCCACTCACCACCAGTAAGGCCGGAATGCAAAGACAGTCCAGGAGACAACCAACCCTTCCTTTCCCTCTGAATTCGACCAACCACATGCTCCACTTCACAGTATTAATTGGCACCAAGCCTCAGACTCTCCCACCCATCGGCCTGCTCACCCTTCCCTTGGAAACAGCCAAAACATCATGAAAGGAGGCACTAAGCACAGAGACGGCGGTGCCAACACCCAGAGGGGTCTGCAAGACCCCACCAAGCAGAAGCACATGAACCTGTGGTTCCCAGGGCTCCAGTTACGAGGCTCCCTTGACCTGTCTTTTTTTAGTCTGCCCCTCTGAGCCGTAACCACATTGCTTCAGTAAAGAAGCACGGAGCCAATTCTAGAGATGATGTTCTAGGTTATTTGTGGTCTACATGAAGACTAGGTTGGCACCTCTCCACTTGAGCGCTGGGTCTCGGGGATGGGCAGCCTTTATTCAGTCTATCTGCCAGGGCGACTCAGGGTTGGAGGGTGGGGTGGGAGCTCAAGCAGCTGCTAAGGAACCCACGGAGGGGCTCGCCTCTCCCATTAGGGTCTTCTCCGAGGGCTTCAGACCCACAGCTTTGTGCTTGGGTTGGAAGAAAAAGGCAAGTGGGGATGTGGGGAGGAAACTAATGTTCGCTGAGTGGTGGGGGGCTGGGCACCGCCTGGCGTCTCCCTTCATTAGCTTCAGTGAAGCCCGTCATTCCAGGCCTTCCATCACCCACCTAGGTCCTGGAAGTTTCTGGGTTCGGTGGGCGGCGTGTGGGCACCTCATGCTGATTTAAAAAGCCCATGGCACCCAGCATGGTGGCCTGAAGGGCACAGTCGGAGCCCAGTGGGCATGGCTGTGAGGCCCCACTGTGCCCCTCCACTGGCCAACAAGTTCTGGAGGGGAACCAGGCCGCATTGCCCGAGGACCTGCCGGACACGGTCAGTGCTCCTCTGGCCTCCTTCTATCCCTCTTTTATTTGTTATTCTAGCCACAGTTTGTCCCTAGAATTGTGAGCTGAGATGTACTGGGTGGGGGCAGGGGCTGAAGAAGTGGGCACTGTGGCTTGTGAGGGGCAGGGAGGCTGACACCTCCCAGGGGAAGGGACCACCTGCCTAAGTACCTTCCACCAGCTCATTACCTCCAGTGGCTTCTAGGAGGCAACGTTATCTATACACTGAAGGGTATAAGCCACACTTCTGGTGGGCTGATGGGAAAAGGGGGACTTTTAGGGAGGGGGCTGGGTCAGCTCTGGGCAGAGGGGCTTTTTTGCTTGACAGCTCAGTATCAGATACGAGGCAGGCCCAGGGTCTATATAGCAGATTTGAGAAGTGCAGGGAAGGTAGGAGAAGACCATGCTGAGGGTTCAGCCTCTGAGATGCCGCCTCAGATCCCCTCCCAGGCCACTGAGAGTCTAGAAATATCCAGTCTTGATGGTGACCACGGACCATGCTGTCCAGAGCCTAAGTTGGCTTACAGAGAGATAAAGGCTTTGAATCTTCTTCAGACTTTTGTTCTCTGGTGGATCATTCTTGACAGCTTTTTCCTGATTCCTGAATCCTTCCTTCTTTTCTTTTTGGTCTGACAAAACTGGACATCTGGATGTCCCTCCTGTCTACTCAGATACTCACAGATATAATAAAATAAATTTAAATATTAAAGAGAAAACACAAAGATACTTGGAATAAATGTGCACTTTAAAACTCCAACTAAAATATCAAAATGATGATTAGGATAATAATTACAAAGATTAATAACCAAAATAATTAGTACAATAATATTATCTTTATGAGCAGCATGAAACTTTCATTTCCTGATCAGGAAGGAAAGGAAAGAAAATGTCAGGTGAAAGAGTAACTTCCAACTTAAGTAGACAAAATAATTTTCATTAAAGTGGAAGGCTACATTGTCTTTTCCTGTTAAAAGATTAGATCTAAAAAGCGCTGGAAGTGAACAGTACCAGGGGTCCAGTATGCTACCCAATAAGGCAAAAACACTGGCTCGTTTGCAGCCATGACTTGTGCGACTGGGCACGGGGAGGTTCGGATGGGGCACTGCTGCCCTCTGGATGCCGCGAGTCCAGAATAGAGATCCGTCGGCAGGCTGGCGTGGCTCCATGAGTGCTCGGGCTCACTTGTCCTCCGGAGACATTCCCCGCCCCACCCCCACGGACCACTTTCCTGGTGTCTCAGAATGGCGGCACTTCCCCACGTCCGGATAAAGACGCATTGATTGTGGCGCCAGGAGGACACCGTCGTGTCCTGCTGCAGGCGGCTCCCAGGTGGACACGGGGTCCTTCCTTCCTTCTGGGCTGAGGCCGGGACTAAGCTGGTTCCAACCTGGGGACCGATTTCTTGGTAGGATAAGTAGAACTGATGCATGGAGAGGGGATATTTTCCAGAGTTATTTCACATTTCACAGCTAACAGCTAAGGTAAGGGCTGGGCTTCGTTACTGAATTAGGTCGGATATCAAGATTAAAAACACCTTTCACAGTAGATCATTAAGGGAGACCGCAGGATGGGGAAGGAAAGAGAGGGACGATGGGTGCGGACTGCCGTCCAAAACCGGGAGCGATCCCTCTGCACCTTGGCAACTTGGCTTTGGGGTCAGGGGCTCCGCGTCAAGCTTCAAACAATGAGGACCACAGTTAAAAAATCCCATCTGGGACCAGACCGCGCCTCCCAACGTTTTTGTGTGTAAAGAGTAATTTGCTATGGATAGAGAGACCTCTCTACCCTCACCAGTGTTCAAAGCCTGAGGAAATTTCCAGAACGTAGCAAGGGTGCACAGAGGGCAAATTGCAAACTTCCTTGGAAACTTGACCGCCCGTGGGCGTGTTTTCCCAAGGGCGGTCCAAGATCACCGGCTCACCCTGGTGAATGCCCCTTAGCCTTCTGCCCACCAGAACCCTCAAAGACCAAAAAGGAAGGCATGCCTGGGGTCGGCCTGGGTAACGTGAAGGAAGATTTAGCAGCAAATGACGGCTGGCGGCTGTCTACAGAGAAAGGGATCTGGCAAAATGGTTGAGAGCAAAACACAGTCTGGTGGAATGGGAGCGTGGAAGCAGAGCCCAGATGGGCAGGCTGGCGGGGTGGAGTGTGGGGCGGGTCTGAGAATACGGGGAGGGCCACTAGGCCTGCTCTCTGCCCTGCGGAGGGTGGGCGACCGACTGGAAGCCAGTGCTTGGCCTGGAGACAGCAGGCCGTTCCTCTCCTTTGCTCCTTGCTTCAGAAACGAGGCCAACATTCCTGAAACTGAGATGGGACCTGTGGTCCCACAGACGGCCGAGCTAGCCTGCTGGGGGCAGAACTGGGTGAGGGTGCAGGGTGGGGAGCCAGTCTCTCTTGCTTTGTCCACCAGGGAAAAGCCATGCCAGGCCATCTCCAGCATCAGCCTCACCTACCACCATCCACCTCTGCAGCCCTCTGCAGACCCATCGGCTCTCCTAGCCCCTGCCAGCTCCCTGACACCCCTCTGCTAGCAAACAGCCCGGGAAAGACAACAGGTTATTAAAATAAAACAAAACTTTAGGGAAAAAAAAAAAAAGGAAAAGACCAGAGTAAAATGTTGCAACAGCACAGAAGAAGGGCTGAGAAGTTGAGACTCGCCTCAGCCGGCTTCTTGGAGTACCGTGGAAGTAAACCCTCAACCACGTCCCCGGTCGCTAAGGCACTAGGAGGGAAGGATGTAAAAACCAAGTCTGCGAGAGCCGGCGGCGGTGCCGGGGAGGGGAGGGCGCACCTGGACCACCGTGCGGGGACGTGCCTGCGTGAGATCACGTTTCTTGGGCAATTCCAGTGAGGAATTCTCTTGGTATCAGTGGGGTGAACACAAAGCAGCACAGAAGGGGCACACTGCTACATTTACCAGGGTGCTGGCCACGCTGCGAGCCCTATGCCACGGGACGCGGGGTGCGCTCAGAGAAAAGATGTCCTCAGAATAGACCAAAAAAAAAAAAAAGCCAGAGTTTGCAACACACATCATTAATGACATCTGAGGAATATCATTGCTTAGGGATTTATCCAGAGTGCTCAGAAAGACAAAACACACCCTCTCCCGGGGTCCTCCTTCAGCCCAGCCGCCCGCCCTCCCCATCGGTCCCAGCAAGTGGGCCAGAACCAGGCTCGGCCAACCCTGGCCCAACCCTCAGACACCAGCCTCCTCAGGCCACGGCCTGAGCTTTCTAGAGGGCTGCTGACCCTTTAGAGTTCTGGAAAAATCCCTAATCCTTACGTTCAATCGTTAAAAATCTATTGGATTTCCATATCAGGTGTCCCTGACAGCAAATTCTTAAACGTCATTTGCTGCCATATGAAAATAATCTTTGAAAAGTTCATAAAGTTCTTCAAAAACGGAGGCCCCCCCCAACCCCTACTTCTGGAATCTTCCGTGGCTCTTCTTCTCCTTCTTTCCAGTTTGGTGCAGAACAGGTTCGTGAGCTGTGGTTTTTTTTTGTTTGTTTGTTTTGTTACTGGCGTTTTATTTTTATTTTTTTTTCCTTTTTCTTTTTTAAAATAAAAAGCATAGATTCCCCCCTCCTTAAATCCCTTCCTTTTCAAAATGTTCTCTCCTCCGCTCTCAGTCTTCCTACTTCCTAGTTCAAGTTTCATCTGTGTCCCGACCCTGCCCCTGCCCCCCACCCCTGCCAGTTTGCATTGCTTCTGTGCGGCATCTTCAGTACAAAAGCCCCAGCTCCGCCCTCCGTCCCTCCTCCTCTCCCTCTGGCCATCCTCCCTCCCGTCCCCTCCCCTTCCAGTGTTTATATGTAAGGGTACTGGTTGACCTTGGCTGGGCTCAGTGGGTATCCAGTGTAGACTGTGGAGGCTGGAGAGGCGCTGATGTAGGTCTGGTGGGCAAACTGGGCTGGATACTGACTCGGGTGGATGGTGGGCGAGGGCAGAACCCGGGGGCCCATGCTCACGGGGACCTGGTGGACGATGCCGGCCGGGTAGGCGGTATGCTGCACCGTGTGACGCGCTGAGCCCTGGGAGGCCACCAGGTGGGCCACGGTGCCCGTGGAGCCCAGGGCCGCGGGCGCCGTGTAGGTGTAGAGGTGGGGCTGGGCGGGGAGGTGGGCAGCGGCGGCCAGGTGGGGGTGCACAGTGCCGTGGCTGGGGCTGTTGTGCGGGAAGGAGTATGGAGCCTGGGCCATCGTGGGAGTGATGTAGGCCTGCTGCCGTCGGTGGCTCCCGGTGCGGTCTGCGGCGATGTGCTGTGGAGCCTGGAGAAGAAGGACCAGGAAGGCCGCGTTGTGGGGGAACTGGACATACGCATGAGCAGAAGGGCATGGGGAGCGAGCTGAGAGGGATGAAGGAGGCCCGGAGTGGGGAGGAGGCAGAAGTGAGGTCGGAGAAGGCGGGAGTGAGGCCTGCGGAGGAGGCGGGAGTGAGGCAGAGAAGGCAGGAGTGAGGACTGCAAAGGAGGCAGGAGTGAGGCAGAGAAGGCAGGAGTGAGGACTGCAGAGGAGGCGGGAGTGAGGACTGCGGAGAAGAATCAGGAGGAGGGTGGGGAGGCCAGTGCGGCAGGGATCACAGAAGACCCTCCTTCACGTGCTGGGAAAAATATCAATCAACCTGTCGGAGAAGCAAGGCGGTGCCCCGCTGTTTCCCTGGCCGGGTGACACATCGACAGAGCCAGCTGCAGAGGCAACAGGAGACAGCGTGTCTCCCGAGGACATCCTGCAGCTGTGAAGTGTCACACGGGCCTGTCTCTGAGTACGGACCACTTTTCTGCCTCACCGTGAAGTCCGGCTCCCCAAACAGCAGGCGCTCAGTAACGTCGCCGTCTTCTGAAGTCACATACAAATGAGGCCACCCTCTCTCAGCCAGAGACGCTCGGTCACAACACACACGTGGTCTCATCTTACCTCCCAGCTGCTAAGGAAGCAGGGCTGGAGTCCACTTTGCAGTTCAGACCCGAGTGATCCTAGACACACAGGCCGAGTGCTGCCCCTGGGGACACTGCCTGGTTGATACTCCCCTGAGCATCACCCACTGTCTCCCAAGTCCGCTGGCTTTTTCCCTGGGTTTGGCGTCCCTGTGTGAGGACTCCTTCACTGTAGTGACTCACGGGCCTGGTCTGGTTGGACTGCAAGTCCCTGGGGTTCTGGCCCGAGTGGGCTGGGATGCAGTGTTTTACCCTTTGCTGGGCTGAAACGGCAACATGTGGGCCAGACTATTTTTAAGCAGGCACTGACTGTGTCACTAAGTGCTTCTGAACATTAGACAAGTCATTTCGAGTTGGACTGGCTCTCCGTGAATTGAGGATCCACCTTCCCCAAGGTGACCCCCAGCAGGAGGAGAACACCAGAGCTTATTGGGGCACTTCCTGCTACCCCAGGGCACCTGGTGAGCTGGTGGGGGAAGGGGGGGCACGCAGGCTTACCTGGCTGAGATTGAGAGGCTGCTGCTGCTGGAAGTGTGGTCCTGGCCGCTGCTGCCGGTAGGCAATCGCTCCAGACGAGCTCCCTGAAGAGTGACCGCTGGTGGAGGTCACGTTGCTGGAGGACTTGGACTTGAAGGAGGACGAGTGGTGACTGGTGTTGACTGTCGTGAGGAGGAAAAGGGCACAGATCAGTCACAGGTCCTTGGCTGCTCAGCAGACCCTGCCCTAAGGGAACAACAGTAGTCTTCCGAGGACACAGTCCCGAGACTGGACGATCCCCCATCAGCTGCATGGGGGACCCAGTGATGATACTGACTCTGGACTGACACCTGGGCTGCATCTTGTTCCACTGGTTGGGAGCAAATCCAGATGGACTTTAGAATTACTATCTGGTGACACTGAAAAGCCTAAGGGTCGTCTTTAAGAGGCGGAAGGAGAGCTCTCTGAGGTTCCTTGTGTTCCAGCCGGGGTGCAGTGGGGGGCCACCTGCTGAGATGCAGAGACACAGTGACAGATGTAGCAGGGTACAGAAAACCGAGTCTCAAAAAAGGGACTGCGGTCTCTCAGACAGCAAGGAGACCAAGCCAGTCAATCTTAGAGGAAATCAACCCTAAATATTCATTGGAAGGACTGATGCTGAAGCTCCAATACTTCGGTCACCTTATGAGAAGAGCCGACTCACTGGAAAAGACCCTGATGCGGGAAGGACTGAGGGCAAAAGGAGAAGGGGGCAACAGAGGATGAGATGGTTGGATGGCATCACTGACTCAATAGGCATGAGTTTGAGCGAACTCCAGGAGATAGTGAAAGACAAGGAAGCCTGCAGTGCTGCAGTCCTTGGGGTCATGAAGAGTCGGACATGACTTAGCAACTGAACAACAACAGTATATCGAGGGGTGAGGGGAACAACCAGAATAAAATGAAGAGGGGTAAGTGGTTTATATTAAAGAAACCATTTCAGTCATTGTTGGTGCCGAGTGACCTGTGAACAGCAATTTCCAGCAGAGTGGGAGTTGTGTCTCCACGGGGCAAAGTCAGAGGAACGCACTCGTGAGCATGGGACATAGATTTGAGTGTGACCGCTCACCTACCTCTCAGGGTCTCTCCTGACATCAGGTATTCCTGTCCTGAAGCTTTGTCTAGATCAAGAGGAGGTGATCCATAGTGCATGCCAAGAGGCCTTTAGCACAGGGAGTCCAGACACTTGCCAAAATCTGCAGTGTCGTCTGCAGTCTCCCCGACTCGAAAACCATCCACGTTTGAGGGAGTCTCCCAGAGTAGGGACTTCAAGAGAAGACCCAGTAAAAGGAGAAGCAGCAAGACGAATCCAGGACCACAGAAGGCAGGGCTATTTCTCGTGCTGTCAGCTGTGAGAATTTGGAAGATTTATTGGGGATGAGCATCTTTGGAAAACACAAAAGCCTAATAAGGTCTCAATCAGGCAGCCTGGGACTGTGAGTGTAAAAAGAGCACATCTGGTCATTCCCAGGCGGCGCTAGTGGTAAAGAATCTGTGTGTGAATGCAGGAGACGCAAAAGATGTGGGTTTGATTCCTGGGTCTGGAAGATCCCCTGGAGGAGGGCATAGCAACCCACTCTTGCCTGGAGAATCCCATGGACAGAGAAGCCTGGCTTGCTGCAGTCCATATGGTCACAAAGAATCAGATACAACTGAGTGACTGAACATACTCTGCACCCTCTGGCTGTTCTGGGGGTACGGATGCTAACAATTAATGAAGCACACTTGACATAATTGGGTTGGATCAATTCTATTACAAATCCCAGGGTGATGAGATCAGAGTCATGATGAGGAGATGCCTGAGGCTGGGGCCGGCAAGAGAGAATGCTGATTAACTGTTGATGGAGACAAAGCTGGAGAATGAAGGCAAATCAGAAACCTGGGAGCAGGAGACTGGGGAGCACACTGAGGGTGATAGGAGCCTCCTACCTGGAGGCAACAGCCACCTCCACCCCGCCCCAGGAAAAGGAGAGCTGCCTCGCTGGGAAGGGGCGGGTCCTAGCAGAGACCCCAAATTCAACTGTGCATTGGTGCCCAGTGGCCCTCCCATCCTACCCACTGAAGCACGAGATGCCTAGGAATTCGTATTGTTCACAAGCTTCCAGGAGAGCAGGAGCCAGCCTGGCCCTGCTGGACACAGCTGACCTGCGTCATGGAATCAGGGTCTGTGCTCAGGCCAAACTTGGTTAGACTCTCAGAGGCCCCCAAAACCTGGGGGTGGGGTTGGAGGGAGGGCTTCAGGGGACCCATTGTAGGGTGAAGGACAGAAAGCAGTAGATGTTGGCTATCGGGACAACTTCAGTCACCATCACTCAGCCATGGGGCTACTGGGCTGGTGTTCAGTTCCTGCCTGCCCTGCAGATCATCAGATGTGCAGGCTGCCTGGGCCCAGCTGTGGATGGCACCTCTCTGCTCCTGTGTCAATGCTCTGGGCACTTTGTGGTAATTATACTTGAGGGAGAAACTCTTAAGTCCAAGGGACCCATAGCTTGAGCCTGCAAGTGAAGAGGTTAGAAAGCTTCAGATGAAATGGATGTGACAGAGCCAGGCCACCATCATCGCAGGGACAGGGATTGGGGGCTGGGTCAGAGCTTGTCAAGTCGCCAGAGCAGGGGACTCCAGAATCAGGGAAGAGGGTCTTGAAAGGGACCAAGAGACTAAAATAGGAATTTCCTCCTACGGAGAGAAATGAAGTGACCTCGGAGTGGAGAAGTCAGGTGCTGAAGGTCAAGTTCTTGAAGCATATTTTGGAGCTGGAAGGATGTACAGAGCTCTCTACCCGAGCCTTGTTGTTCAGTCCCTAAGTCGTGTCCGACTCTTTGCGACCCCATGGACAGCAGCATGCCAGGCTTCCCTGTCCTTCACCATCTCCTGGAGTTTGCTCAAACTCATGTCTATTGAGTCAGAGATGCCATCCACCCATCTCATTCTCTGTTGTCCCCTTCTCTTGCTCTCCATCTTTCCTAGCTGCTCTCAAAGATCTGCTGCTCAGGAACAGGCCTGGGTTCACGGGTGGCCCCTAGTGGCCCTGTCTGCACAAGCCGGGTGGCAGAGTGCTTCAGATCCCGGGTGAGCCCTGGAGGGCCAGCCGCATGGCCGTGGTGGAGTTAACCTCTCTGTGCATCTATTTTCCTATGTGGAAAACTGGGAAGGTAATGGAAACTACATCAGGGTTGTTGTGAGGATTACCTGAGTTAAAGGACGCAGAATGCTTACTATCTGCCAAGAGTTAAGCTCTTAACGGTGTTAGCTATGGTTGATATCTTTATTATTGAGCCCTATTCCTTGGCTAAGGCTGATGCTCAAGGAACAGATGTCTGCCCCATCTTGGAACCATCAAATCCTGTCTCCTGGGACGGGGAGGGGTCACTGGGTCAGGGTGACGCAGTGCCCAGAAAGCAGGCTTTGGGCCTCCAGTGGCTCAGATCAAGGAGTTCTGTCCCATCCGGGACTTAGTGGTTGACCTTTCCCTTAGTCCTGCATTTTCCTTACGACAGTGCAGAGTTCGTTGTGTTGCCTTCCAGAAGAACCTTTACTAGCCCAAGAGACCTGAGGAGGCTACGTGAGACATTCTCAGGGATCCTTTCTGAACTGGGACCCACAGAGGGGATGAGCACTGAGAGAAAATGAACCAAAAACAGAAAGAAAATGGACTGCACAGCCTCTGTCTTGACCTGAGAGGGCTCAGGGAACCCTGGGATCCCTGCAAAGGTGGCCGGTTCACACTCTGGCCATAACGGGGCCGAATGGGCTCCAGGAGACCGAGGAAGGCTGCTCTCCTGATTCTTCTGAGCTGAGCTAGGAGGGCCGGTGGGCCGACAGGGACCAGAATGAAGTTCCTTCGGCCTCCTGCTGTCACTAGTGAGGCAGGTCCTCACAGGGGAACACATGTCTCTCTTTACATCAGGAAATCACACCACGGGCTTCCCCAGAGACAGCAGTATGAGATGCTTTAGAACCAGAAGCCTTTCTGAGAATTCTGAGAATAACTTCCTTTTTTTTTTTTGGTCCAAAATATCCCTGAGAGATTCTCATCCCTTCAGCTCTAACGATCTTTGTGGAAATGTAGTGGGGTGACTGCTCAAAACCGCCATGGGTGGCCCACAGCTCGATGGCTGATGGTGAAAGCAGGCAACGGAATGTGAAAGGGGTAACCCAGCTCCAGAAAGCTGCCTCTGTCCCCCTCGCTGTTGTTCTGGGTCCTGACAGAAAACTGCTGTGTTAGGCGGGGCAAAGCTGGCCTTCGGTTCCCTCACCTGTCTCAACTAGGGGTTGGACCACCTCATCTTAAAGTTTCAGTAACTCCCAATTTTGCCAGCACCAAGACTGACAAAGCTCTGAGCTGGAAGATACATAACCTGCGATGATGTGGCCACTCTCTCATGCATCCTCCACTGTTGTTTAAAAGGCCAAGTGAATTTCAGCATCAGTTACTCGCCCGCCCCCGACCCCACCCCTGCCTTTATGAATTCCCAGAGGACCTGGGTAAGGTCTGTTCTGAGCCAATTTTCACAACCACTGTCCTGAATTGTAAAGGGGCTGCTACTGCTACGGAGTTCCTCTGAGAGGTCCTGGAACATGGGCATCCTCCATTTACAACACTCATCATCTCATCCTGTAGACTGACAATCTCTGATTGGAAATCCCTGGGGTCAGACACTTTTGAAATCAAGAATTTCAGATTTCAGAAGAGAATTTGATACATATTCAGCATTTTAGGTTACCCCCAAAGGAGCCTTGGGCACTAACCATATAATAAAAAAAAGTGAATATTTCTATTATAAAATACGGGGACATTTCACTAAGTGGCACAGATACGACTATGACACAAATAGGAATATGACAAAGGGACTTGCAAACAGCCTCTGGTTAGTTCAGGTCTGGTTTTACCAGCTGAATTTGTTGTGAACTTAAAACCTGTTTTTTAGAGCTTTTTGGATTTTGGATTACAGATGAAAATGTTCTTCTCTTCTTGCTAGTCTTAAGGGTTTCAAACAACATGGTCTTGACACCTTCACTGTTAGTTAAGTAGGAGAGCCCCTCCCACCAAGATGTGTGCATTTAAGGCTGTAGTCTTTATAAATGGGCTACATGCAGGCGACCTGAGGACTGAAGGGTGTGAGGCAAGGAGAGGTTCGAGGGGCCAATGCCCAGACTCTCAACTTTCAGATATGTCTTTTCCTAAGTGGCCGCACTGGCCTTAGGACCCACTGGTCCCCTTACCCGCCTTCTCGCTCGCATTCACCCCTCTTACAAAAGAAAGGCTCCCTCCTCACTCTCCTGAAGTCTGCACTGCTGCCAGGTGTGAGAAACCTACGGGGTGCCCAAATGGAGTAATTCCAGAACACATGGTTCCTGAGAAAGGTCCCCTGAGAGCAGAGAAAGCCACCCTCAGTAGGAAACGCTGAGGGCTGACCAGGCTTGTTCCCACTCAGGCGACAAACTCTTTGCCAACTTCCCACCCATCCACCCGTCTGTCTGTCCATCCATCTGTCCATGAGATATAGTTTAGAAATGAGGCAGCCATCATCACAGGGAGGATTTTTTGTGACAGATATGAGGCCAGCTCTGGCCACCTGGGCTGACAAGGAATCTTCTCAAACAGGATCCTTGGTGAAGATCTACTAACCCCACCCAGGGCTTATCAAGTGCTCCTGTAACAAGACTGCCAGCAGCAGGAAGCAGAAAACCAGCCTCCAAAGAGATGCTCCTGGCAGCTCCACCCCGAATTACCTGGCCCCAGGCTGTCACACTCCACCAGCACCTCGCTGGCCTGGGTTTTCAGGGGGGGCACGATGATGGTCCGGGGATTCCCCGTGCAGTGCGACTCCAGGCTCCCCTTGGTGTCGAAGGTGGTGGCGTTGTGCCCGGCACGGTGCTGCACGGAGTAGGGGCTGGTGTTGCTGGAGGAGTCGGAGTAGGGAGAGTCGTGGACCGTGACACAGCTGATGACGTTTTTTCTCTGCTTGGAGACAGTGCTGGAAACGCAAAGGGAGAAACCAGGACCATGAGAAGCTGTGAGGTGAGACACGTGACTGGCCGGGCCAGAGCCACATTTGCTGCGGGCAGGGGCAGGCAGAGTACAAGCGAGGGTAGGAATGTGACTTCTGCTCTTGAGAACCCTAATGGGGAAACTCAGGTGTAACCAGTCTCAGCGGTGGGGATGGGGGTGGGGGTGAGGAAGATGTGAGGACAAGAGAAGGGGCTGGAGTGGGGCCCACAGAAGCTTCTGGAAATGGGTGAGAGAACCTTCTGGGCAGTCCTGGGCTCTCCCCCATGCAGCAGGGCTCAGCGGACCTGCGAGGGAAGCACTGGCAGCCGAGAGCTGGGTGGCAGCTGTCCGCTAAAAAAACAGTCACAACCTAGAAATTGAGAGTTATCTTTTGTTTGGTGGGAATTCCTAGTCCTTTGGACCACCTGGAGATCAAACCAGTCAATCCTAAAGGAAATCAATGCTGAATATTCATTGGAAGGACTGATGCTGAAGCTCCAATCCTTTGGCCACCTGATGTGAAGAGCCGACTCACTGGAAAAGATCCTGATGCTGGCAAAGATTAAGGGCAAGAGGAGAAGGGGACGGCAGAGGATGAGATGGTTGGATGGCATCACTGACTCAATGGGCATGAATTTGAGCAAACTCCAGGAGATAGTGAAGGACAGGGAAGCCTGGTATGCTGCAGTCCATGGAGTTGCAAAGAGTGGGACACGAATGAGAGACTGTACAACAATCTAGGACTTGGAGTCCGAGAGACAGCATCTCAAGTGATCCTGAGGGAACTGTTCGAGGAGGTAGGGGGAGGAATCAGGTTATATAGAAGTTTGTAGCAAGGGGCAAGTGGTCTGAACATCAAAAGATTACTGTTAATTAAGGAAAAATAGCTAGGTTGTGACATCCTTGTTTACTACAGCAGGAAATATTCCATTTGACATTACATTTGGAGACCTGAAATCGCTGATGGCTGTGAAGCTGTGAAGTTGCTTAGTTGTGTCTGACTCTTTGCAATCCCATGGACTATAGCCTACCAGGCTCCTCTGTCCATGGGATTTTCCAGGCAAGAATGCTGGAGTGGGTTGCCATTTCCTTCTCCAGGAGATCTTCCTGACCCAGGGATCGAACCCATGTCTCCTGCATTGTAGGCAGACACTTTACCGTCTGAGCCACCAGGGAAGTGAGAGTGATGGCTGTGACATTCTTGTTTACTGATAAAGCAGGATATTCCAATTCACACAGCACCCTCTGAGCCACCAGGGAGGGACATAAAAGCACACAGAGCACCCAGCCAGACCCCTGCAACCCGTGTGGAAGAAAAACACCCCTGGGAAGGAAGAGTATAAGCTTTACTAGGCTTGGGGGCCTGGGAGACCCCACCAATTTAGGCAAGAGAGGATAAGACATCCAAGAGGGGCTGGGATGCAGTGAGAGGTATGGGAAGGTGAGGGGCTGACCACGCTAATCCCACATGCAGCTGAGGAATCGGAGCTGGACCCCACAGCCTCAGCTACCTCTCCACTCTGGGGACAGAAGGGGTGATGGCTTTGCCGTGCAGGCCACCCAAGACCCCCAAGTCCCCTATCTCAGGGAAGTCCTGACCCTCCTGCAGCTTTTCCACTGCCGGGCTGAGGATGGGGTGGGGGTAAAAGATGTCTGTGAGGGCGCTGCCCTGAACCCCTGGTCTTTGTTCTAGAACCGAGACTTCATACACTGATGGGGAGTAACAGGCTTTGCCTGGCTGTGGGCCAGCACATTTCTTTTTTCCTGAGATATTTATGTTTGTCATTTTGGGAACCAATTCTATCTGCCTCCCAGCTCAGTGAGAGGTTGGTGAGATGACAGATAGGGAATTGGTTGCTTATTGTGAAAGGAGCAAAAATAGATCACATCTATTTTTGTATATTGATCATCTATTTTTAAGAGATATCGATTGCCTAAGTAAGATGGTCAGTGTCCAACCACTTGGCTAAGAAGCCGGTATTTATAGAGCGCCTAATGGAGCCACAACACTGCCACCTCCCAACCCAGGTGTCTTGCCCAAGGTCACACAGCCAGTGACAGGCCAGAGTCCAAGATTGATCTCTGCCCCACCTGACAGCAGTGGAGAAATGGGAAACTGGAGCTCCAGAGCTGTTGGTCTACAAAAGGCTGAGGGGCTGGGAGTGAGTCCACAGGAGACCTGATGCCTTGCTCCCCGAAGCCTGCACTGCTCACATCTGGGCTGGATAATTCCTCTTGGGGCTGTACCTTCTGTCCCCCCCTGGATCAGAGAGGAAGGGTCCCTCTCTGCGTCTGTGGGTAAGGACACAGGCCCGGCAGACAGATGTCTAACTTTACCAAGTGCTGGTGGCCTTGGGTGACCGTTCGACCTCCAAGCGATTCAATCTCCTTATCAGTAAGGGGTAGATAATAATAGTACCTACATCACAGGCTTGTTTTGAGACTCAAGTGAGAAAACACACAGAAAGTATTTTGAATGGTACACAACACAGAGTAAGTATTCTATGAAAACTAGCTTCTATTATTAGTGTTACCTCATTTAACATGTGAAAACAGGTTTGCAGGAAAAAAATATCTCTAGGCAAATGAGTTCTGTGAAGGTACAGACTTGGAGGAGAAGTTTCTAGTCTAGGAATAAACCAGAAGACTGATAGGAAAGAAGTTAAAACTGATCAGTTAGATACCTTGGAGATCTATACTATGTGCTACAGGGAATTTCTGTATAAAGAAATATAATATGTGTCTCTGCTCTAGGAGATGATAAAAATCTCAGTGAAGGACTGTATAAAGATTAAAATCTCAGTGAAGGATTGTATAAAAACATGACAAGTTACACACTAAAAGTTTTAAAATAATCAGTTAAAGAGAAAGGATGTCATAAAGGCTTCCATGATGAACTGTCAAGTGAGCTGTGCAGATGATAATTAAGAACTCAGAAGAAGGCAAGGAGTGAATTGATTGCATGTACTTATAGTTCTTCATTCTAACTTTGATAAAATGGATAATCTTAATTAAGAAAATCTATGTGCATGTGGGCTAGGTCGCTCAGGTGTGTCCGACTCTGACCCCAAAGGACTATAACCCACCAGGCTCCGCTGTCCATGGGATTATCCTGTCAAGAATACTGGAGCGGGTTGCCATTTCCTCCTGCAGGGGATAAAGAACTACACTTTCTACTTATAATAGCTGAAATGCAAAGTGCTTGTTGCTCAAACACAGTTTGAGATAAACAGTTACTGTATGACCCAGTGATTCTGGTCTAGGTTAAGTACAAAATGGAATTGAAAGCCAAAACTGACACTTATATGCTAACGTTCACTGCTATAGCATGCACCACAGCCAAAAGGTGGAAATAACCTCAGTGCCCATCAGCTGATCAACAGAATAGTATTCAGCCATAAAAACGAATAAAGTTCTGGTACACGCTACAGAATGGATGAATCTTGAAAATGTTACGCTAAGTGAAATAAGCCAGACACAAAAGGACAGATATTGTGTGATCCCACTTACACAAGATTCCTACAATAGGCAAATTCATAGAGACAGGATGTAAATTAGAGGTTGGTTACCAGGGGCTGGGGGTGGGGAGATGAGTTTGGGGAGTTGCTGCTTAATGATACGAAGTTTCTCTTTGAGGTGATGGAAAAGTTTTGGAAATAGTGGTGATGGCTGTACACACTGTGAATGTATTTAGTGTCACCGAACTGTACACTTAAAAATGGTTAAAGTGGCAAACTTTATTATATATAGAGATCAGAATACCAGACCACCTGACCTGCCTCTTTAGAAACCTGTATGCAGCTCAGGAAGCAACAGTTAGAACTGGACATGCAACAACAGACTGGCTCCAAATAGGAAAAGGAGTACAGCAAGGCTGTATATTGTCACCCTGCTTATTTAACTTATATGCAGAGTATATCATGAGAAACGCTGGGTTTGGAAGAAGCACAAGCTGGAATCAAGATTGCTGGGAGAAATATCTGCAGATATGCAGATGACACCACCCTTATGGCAGAAAGGGAAGAAGAACTAATGCGCCTCTTGATGAAAATGAAAGAAGAGAGTCAAAAAGTTGGCTTAAAGCTCAACATTCAGAAAACTAAGATCATGGCATCTGGTCCCATCAGTTCATGGCAAACAGATGGGGAAACAATGGAAACAGTGGCTGACTTTATTTTTTTTTTGGCTCCAAAATCACTGCAGATGGTGGCTGCAGCCATGAAATTAAAAGACGCTTGCTCCTTGGAAGAAAAGCTATGACCAACCTAGACAGCATATTAAAAAACAGAGATATTACTTTGCCTACAAAGGTCCATGTAGTCAAGGCTATGGTTTTTCTAGTAGTCATGTATGGATGTGAGAGTTGGACTATAAAGAAAGCTGAGTGCTGAAGAATTGATGCTTTTGAACTGTGGTGTTGGAGAAGACTCTTGAGAGTCCCTTGGACTGCAAGGAGATCCAACCAGTCCATCCTAAAGGAGATCAGTCCTGGGTGTTCATTGGAAGGACTGATGTTGAAGCTGAAACTCCTGTACTTGGCCACCTGATGTGAAGAGCTGACTCATTGGAAAAGACCCTGATGCTGGGAAAGATTGAGGGCAGGAGGAGAAGGGGACAACAGAGGATGAGATGGCTGGATGGCATCATTGACTCAATGGCCATGGGTTTGGGTGGACTCCGGGAGTTGGTGATGGACAGGGAGGCCTGGAGTGCTGTGGTTCATGGAGTAAACGGTTCATGGACTTGCAAAGAATCGGACACGACTGAGCGACTGAACTGAGACCGAGTGCCACGCTGATAAAAAATTAATGTAATAGGCCCCAAACCACTTAACTGTACACTTTAAATGGGTGAACTGTATGGTATGCAAATTATATCTTAAGTTTTAAAGTCCATATGCTTATTTAGGGAAAGTGAAAGTGAAGTCGCTTAGTCATGTCCGGCTCTTTGCAAGTCCTTGGACTGTAGCCCACCAGGCTTCTCCATCCATGGGGTTTTCCAGGCAAGAATACTGGAGTGGGCAGCCATTTCCTTCTCTAGGGGATCTTCCCCACCCAGGGATCGAACCCAGGTCTCCTGCATTGCAGGCAGACGCTTTACCCTCTGAGCCACCAGGGAAGTACTTATTCAGGGACAAGAAAGCAAATGGGACTCACAGGGTAGGTGGGGACGAATGACTCATGTGGCAAAAGAACTAGAAAGTGGGGCACCAGAGAAAGGTCCCCAAGCCCCCAAAGTAGGGCCATGAAATCTGAGCGCAGCAAGAGTTCTGGAAAGCTGTGGAAATGGGAGGGAGCACTGGGGCTTTCCTGATGGCTCAGCAGTAAAGAATCCGCCTGCAGAAGAGACAGGAGATCCCTGGGTTGGAAAGAACCCCTGGAGGAGGCCATGGCAACCCACTCCAGTATTCTTGCCTGGAAAATACATGGGCAGAAGAGCCTGAAGGGCTCCAGTCCAGGGGCTGGCAAGGAGGTGGACACAACTGCATGACAAACCTGCAACACACTGGGAGGAAGAAGAGCTGCCTTAAAAAAAAACTGGCGAAAGAAGTCGCAGCTGCTCTCTGTGGGGCGAGGGGCGGGCCTGGGAGCAGTCTGTTGTGTAATAGGATGTTATTAGAGGGAATGCCCCCAGCTCTAACCCCCCATTCCTGGCACTATCAGAAAATGCTCCCAGGACGAGGGTCAGCGCCGGGAGACTGTGAGTGGGCGGCGGCTAACCTGCCCCGCCCTTCACTCTCAGCTTCCATCAGCCAGTTCCACCTGATGAAATGACACACACACGGTGACTCATTTGTCACCTCACCGAACACAGCAAAGTCCTGCTGCAGGTGCACAGTCTGTGGGTGGCAGACCCCACGTGAAGGGCAGAGGCTGGCTGTCACCAACGTATCCTCAGAGCTGGCATTCTAGGCCTGGTGCTGCTGTCCATGTTATTGGTGTGACCTTGGGTAGTGGCCTGGATATACTGGGGGGACCCTGGATGTCCTTCCAGCTCTAACCTGCTATGAAATTGTTAGGGAGAGTGGCATTAAAGGAGCCATTTGTGGCCCCCTGAAGATTTACTATTAAAGACATTTAAAAGAGGATTTGCTTTACTCCTAATTTGGAGAGAAAATAAATCCTTTTAGTAAGTGTATTTTTCACGGAAATCCAGACCAAGACAATCCCTGCTGACTACATATCCTCCTTAGGTTCTGAGTGGTTTATTAAATAGGGCTTCCCCGGTGTCTCAGATGGTAAAGAATCTGCCTCCAATGCAGGAGATGTGGGTTTGATCCCTGGGTCAGGAAGATCTATTGGAGAAGGAAGTGGCCACCCATTCCAGTATTCTTGCCTGGAGTATCACATGGACAAAGGAGCCTGGAAGTCTACACAGTTTGTGGGGTCACAAAGAGTCAGACACGACTGAGGAACTAACGAACACACAAATAGAAAACGGGCGAACTACACACACACACACACACACCCCAACCCCACTAATTCTGGCCAAGCTGTGACCGAGTTCAAGGCGGATGTACTTGGAATTCTTTACTCAAGTTTAGAAATTGTGGAGAAGCTTCAGCTCAACACGAGCAAGAATTTTCTGACAACTGGAATTGTCTGAACATACAGTGGGCCAATTCATGAACCAGTGAGCTTCCTGTCACCGGAGGATGGCTTCCTGGCAAGAGTCTTAGAAAGCCGAGCTAGATGACCCCTCAGAACCGAAAGCCATCTTCCTATGGACACCTAACAGCTAGTGAGTCTTTCCACCAAAGGGGTCAAGGAATTCTACATGTGATTTTCTTGATATTTATCAGGAGTGTGGAATAAAACCTCTCTGAGCTCTTCAGGGATTCCTCCCTTTTTTCTGAGCTGGAAGTCCCCATGCCTGACGAGCAGACAGGTACAGCACAGTCAGACGCTGATACAGATACCTTTCTGCGTTTACATGTGACAGGTTTGGAAGAGGTGAATTAATTTGATAGCTCTGTTTCTAATCTCTTCTATTGTTAGAATCTCTGTGCTCTACTTGATGTACTATGCAGATTAAAGCGCAAATGGGAAGCTTTTAAATGAGTCAGTTTAAAAATGAGCACGCATTTGACACGATGACTACGGATTCTTTTAGCTCCTACATGTCGATTCTACTGGGATTCATCCCACGACAGTGTCTAATTATTATTGATAGCTTATCAATCCCATTATGAATTGGTTAACGGAAGTGAAAGAGACAGTGACAAGAGCAGAATGAGAAATCCTTGCTTAAATGGCCTCGACAGAACATCACTTCTGAATAAAGAACAAAGCTGCCGGAGTTCACGACTGCCTTGTGTTGTCATGGTAATAGATGATTTTCATCATTTTCAAAGTGATGAAAAGAAATAAGGAGCTAAGGAGCAAAGAAATCAGCCCCAATGAAGAAAACATGGCTGGATTATCAGACACAATTCTGTGATCCCTTCTCTGTAGGACCCTACCTGGAATATGCTTCTGATTTCTATTTGCTGCTCAATTCCATCTTGCAAGCCCAGAGTCAAAACTCATCTCCATCAATGAACTTTCCATGCCATAGTCAACACTATATGTGAAAACTGCTCTTCCATTATTATGACATTGATTACTAAATATAGATAATGTTTACTGAACGCACAAATACTGCTCAAAGTCCTTTACATGTTTTATCCCCTCGAATCCTCACAGCTGGACTATGAGGTGGAGAAAAGTACAACTTTCATTTTGAGAACAAGAACTTCAGATGTTGGGAGCTTTAGGTCACTTGGATGTTCAAGGCTGCATAGCTGGTTAGGGACAGAGCTGGGCTGGAACCAAGAGTTAGCATTCTTCTTCTGCTGCGTTTTCTTTTTGTGACTGACTGTGGTCTTAGTTTATTTAAAACTTTTTATTTTATTGTGGTTAGAATATGCAACATGAGATCTACCTTCTTAAAATTTTAAGTATACAATACGGTAGCAGTGACGCTGTACAGCAGATCTCTGAAGCTTATTCATTGTAACTGAGATTTATGCCTCTTGTTTAGCCACTGCCCATGTCCCCTTACCCATAGCCCCTGGCAACTGAGATTTGATTCTTTGATTCTGTGAATTAGACTATTTTAGATAGCTCATGTATGAGGGTTTTTTTGTTTTTTTTTTTGCATACTGCATTTTTCCTTCTTTTTAAGGCTGAACAGCATCCCACTGTATGCACAGGTCACATTTTCTTTATCCATTCATCTGATGGACACTTAGGTTGCTTCTACATCTTGGCTGTTGTGATTGATGCTGCAGTCAACATGAGAGTGTAGGTAACTCTTTGAGGTTCTAATTCTTTTGTATAAACACTCAGAAGTGGGGCTGCTAGATCACATGGCAGTCCTATTTTTCACTTTCTGGTTGTGCCCCACAGAATGTGGGATCTTAGTTCTCTGGCTGGGGATCGAGCCTGCACCTCCTGCACTGGAAGCATGGAGTCTTCAACCACTGGACTACCTGGGAAGTCCCCACTTCTAATTTTTTTGAGGAACCTCCGTACTGTTTTCCAGAGTAGCTGCACCAACTTCTATTCCCACCAGCAGGGTATAAGAGTTCCAATGTCTCCACTTCCTCCGTCAACACTTATCAGCTTTTATCTTTTGGTAACAGCCATCCTGCCACGTGTGAAGTGATACCACACCATGGTTTCGCTTTGCATTTCCCTGATTATGACTGAGGCTGAGCACTTTTCATATGGCTGCTGGTACATCTTCTTTTAAGTAAACTCTGTCCAAGTCCTTAGCCCACTTTTAAATTCGGTTACTGTTTTTTTTTTTTGCTGTTGGGTTGTCCAGAGCCTGCACTCCCTCTTCATCACCAGCTACACAGCTCCTCTTGCCTATGAGCACTGAGAATGTAAGGCAACTGAAAGTCCTCCTTCCAGTTCCACCAGGGGCCGAGTCGGCAACACTGGCATGGGACGTGGGATTTATTCACATGGACAGCTGTCCCAGCTGATGGAGATGACAGCTGCTGGCCCGGCCACCTGCACGGGGGTGTGAACTGTTCACTGTGCTGTTCCCACTCCCTTTCCACCCAACCAGAAATAAATGGCTCACAGTCTTTAACTAGCCCTTCATGTGAGTGGAGGGGCTGGGGTGCCAATGCCACCAGGCCAGCATGCTCCTTCCGATGTATCACGTGGCCTCCAATTTAAAGAAAGCTGAGCACCAAAGAATTGATGCTTTTGAACTGTGGTGCTGGAGAACACTCTTGAGAGTCTCTTGGACTGCAAGGAGATCCAACCAGTCAATCCTAAAGGAAACCAGTCCTGAATATTCATTGGAAGGACTGATGCTGAAGCTGAAACTCCAATACCCTGGCCACCTGATGTGAAGAACTGACTAATTGAAAAGAATTTGATGCTGGGAAAGATTGAAGGCGGGAGAAGGGGTCGACAGAGGATGAGATGGTTGGATGGCATCACCGACTTGGTGGACATAAGTTTGAGTAAGCTCCAGGAGCTGATGATGGACAGGGAAGCCTGGTGTGCAGTCCATGGGGGTTGCAAAGAGTCGGACATGACTGAGCAACTGAACTGACTGAGGGTCTAAAGAAAAAATACTCTACATTTTAAATTTGGTGCATACATTCCATATATATATATATCTCAATATGGACTATACCTCACCAGGCTTCTCTGTCTAACGGATTCTCCAGGCAACAATACTGGAGTGGGTTGCCATTTCCTTCTTCAGGGGATCTTTCCGATCCAGGGATCAAAACCCGCATCTCTTATGTCTCCTGCACCAACAGGTGGGTTCTTTACCACCAGCACCACCTGGGGAGCCCCAAGATATGTACACATATACACATGTCACCATTATGATCACTTTTAACGTGACTACCTTCTGGAGAAATCTGAAATGGGGTCTGGAAGAAGCCACGGGTGACCCTGGTCCTCAGGCATCACGCACAGTAGCCGGTGTTCACTCTGCCCCCTGCCTTCTACCCTCCTGCAAGTCTCTCCTGATCACACTGGGTCCATCGCCTGGCAAGGCTCTGCCCTGTGCTTTCCCAGCTGCTCCTGCCCTCCTCCCTCTGCCCTGCGGAAGGCAGGGAGGACAACAGGTCGTTACTACATGTCAGTAACGGCTTTGTAACATGGGAAGTGTAGGACTAGCGGCTGGGGACAGTTGGGTGCAGTATCTCCTCTTCAAAATGCGGTCTTTTCATAGAGTGCAGCCCTTAACCACTGGGATGTTCTGAATGAAGCCCAGGAAAGAGGAAGCCGTGGAGGACTCTCCACAAAACAGCCTCACAGCTCCTGGGAAGAGTCAGGTGCTGGTAATTGGTTTATCAGATTTAACTTAACGTCGCAAAATAACAAGCCCTCCAAATGACACTGCGTGCTGGGTTCCTTTGCTTCTTTCCTCAAGCGTGGCTCTGATGCCAGCAGCACAGCATGAGCTTGGCCTAAATGGGTGTGTGCTCTCTCCCCCGTTAAGTGGATGTTAATTCTTCAGGCCGTCTTTGGGGCAGCAGCACATCAGCTTCCTGACTGGGACTTTTCCATAGTAATTTCTCTGGATTTTCAATTTAGTGTCAAAAAGAACATTGCGGGGGTGGGGGAGCGGTGTGCGTGTCACACTTCTGAGGGATAAACAGTTTCAGAATGATCCTTGTCTAAAATCCTTAGGGGGATTTCCCTAGTAGTCCAGTGGCTAAATGGAGAAGGCAACCCACTCCAGTACTCCTGCCTGGAAAATCCCGTGGACAGAAGAGCCTGGTAGGCTGCAGTCCATGGGGTCGCTAAGAGTCAGACACAACTGGGAGACTTCACTTTCACTTTTCACTTTCATGCACTGGAGAAGGAAATGGCAACCCAGTCCAGTGTTCTTGGCTGGAGAATCCCAGAGACAGGGGAGCCTGGTGGGCTGCCATCTATGGGGTCGCACAGAGTCGGACACAACTGAAGTGACGCAGCAGCAGCAGCAGCCAGTGGCTAAAGACTCTGTGCTCTCAATGCAGGGGCCCTGGGTTCGATCCCTGGTCAGGAAACTAGATCCCACATGCCACAACTAAGGTCCAGCACAGCCAAATAAATAGATATGAAATTTGAAAAAAAACCATAAAACAAAATCCTTAGGGATACTGATGAATCAATCTCCTAAGGAAGTTCACATTTTGGTCAGATTAGCTGTAACACTCTGAGCATCACTTGCAAAGTCAGGATACAGCAGTGCCCTGGTGACCTCGGTAAATGAACCTTGTCTACCAGAAATAGATAATTGAATGAGCAGATAAATGAATGAATAATGGAGATCAGGCAAAATGATTTCTAATGGATCAGCTGAAATGAGCCACTCCTGTCACACTCTGGAAGCCTGTATGATGTAGCCTCATGGCCCCTAAAAGACAGTTTCAGCACAAGGCAAGGTTGGCAGAAAGGTCTGAATAATAAGAAGGGTGCCCATAAACTTTCTCCAAGGAAATTTCAAGGGAGAAAAGATGGCTTATTCAGCACATGCAGAGTCAACTGCTCCTCTCATCAGAATCATTTATGTGTATGTAAAGTAAGACTGGTTCTACTGCCCAGTCCTGGGGAATCCAAAAAATATATCTGTTTTCTATCTTTACACAAACAACTCTAGCCATGACCACAGAGCCCCCTCATCCAACATGGAAAAAGAGGAGGCTCCTAGGTCTTTCCTGGAGCTTTTCAAACCTTCTTGAAGAAATGAGACCAGCTGAACTCCGCCTGGCCGGCTGCTATAGCAGCTGCGCTCAGCCAACGCCTGGCCCCGGTCAGCGTTCAGTGAACGTGCCCCGGACTCCCCACCGCCCTGGCCTGGTGCGCTGCACACGGCAGGTGAGACCATGGGTGGGGGCGTGGTGACGGTCAGAGGCGGCTGAGGACATAGTTTATAATGTGCTGAATTAATGACTAAAGAGACATCAGTTATTTTTGCCAGTAATTAAGATTACCATTTCCTCATTGTCATGGAACCTGAATCCCAATTCTGCTATGTGGAACCTTTGCCAGTCTGGGTCACTTACCTTTCTCAGGCCTCAGGTTCCTTATCTATTAAATGGGACTACAACTACCAGCCTTGTGTTGTCTCATCAGATGATGCAGAGACAGTGCAGGTAAAAATCCCTGGGGAATGTCTGTTACAACCCCCTTCCTGTCTGGTTCACTTGCCCCCAGCCTGCACCTCACACTCCGGAGTCCTTCTTATAAGCAGGAATTGTCGAGTGTCCATCTGCTCTGGCAGCTAACAGTGCCACATGCGGCGGGTCGGGAATGATAATTTTGCCTTGGCATTCCTCTGAAAATTCTAGACAATGTCACCTGGTCCTGGAGACTTACCGACACACTTGTGCTTATGTGCTCAGTGGCTAACTTGTGTCTGACTCTTTGCCACCCCATGGACTGTAGCCCACCAGGCTCTTCTGTCCATGTCATTTCCCAGGCAAGAACACTGGAGTGGGTTGCCATTTCCTCCTCTAGGGGATCTTCCTGACCCAGGGATCGAACCTGCACCTCCCTCGTCTCCTGCATTGGCAGGTGGATTCTTTACCGCTGAGCCACCAAGGATTACTTGTCTTAGCTCGGCTCTAAAAGACGCTGCCATGTGATCTCATGCTCACCATCCCCGTGAGCACCACAGGAGTCCCCAACCCCCATCCCTCAACTCTCCAGCTGTGTTGAGGCTGAGTCAGGTGAGGGGAAGCCATCGGCATTTCAGGCAGGGTTACAGGGCTAGTACTGGGGCTGAGCCGCAAATAGGAAATGAGGTCAGAACACAGAAGAGCAGAATCAAGTTGCTCACAGCTGGGAGAAATTAGGTTTGGGAATGAGGACGGTCAGGGTCAAGGAGGGACGCATCCACGGTTCACACTGGAGCCCTGATGGGTGGAGAAGCTTCCAGTCTGAGGGCGACCAGGCAGCTCCCCAGTGGCCTGCAATGGGGACATGGCCCATCCTTGTTTCCCCAGAACTGATGCTTTCCTGGGAGCTCCTTAGCATCTCCTTGGAAAGCTGGCCACGCCCACCTAAGGAGAGATTCCCTCTCAAATCCCCCTTTTCCATTCTGAAATCCCTTTGTCTTGACCTCCCCCTTTCTCTCTTATCAGTGAACCCCACCTGTTCTTGATCCCCCTCTGCCCACCAAGGCTCCGCCCACCTTTGAGGCTCCGCCCACCACTTATCTCACCGGAATTTGCGGTCTCACCTCCTCTACCCCTGTCTGAGCACATCAGGACCACTGACCTTGAAAAGCCCCCTTTCCCTTATTTCCTCAAGCTACTCCCCCTCTGAATCCCCACAGTCCTCTGCTAGTTTTTAGGGGCCTGGTAACCTGTTTTGTGTTATGAAGATTTGTACCTGTCTTATCTTGCTTATTACCCTGCAAACCTCCTGAGGACGGAAACTGTCTACCTTATTTATGCAGCACCTGCGGTTCCGAGCATATCTTACCAGTGGGGCCAATAAATATTTACCCTGTTAAATTTTACGACAGTCTGATTTCTAAGAAGAGTACTCGTATTTCCCCCTATCTTTTTCCTCATTACAAAATGTAGTCACATTAATGTGGTCACATTACTCGATGGTTTCTCTATAAATAAAATAGCTACTGGTTTCTGTTTTATCCTCCTCAGGCTCCAATACCTTCTCCTGCCTTCCTGGGTCCTCAAACAGTTCTTCAAGGCAACAGTCATTTGCTCTCTCTGGAAAACTCTATTTTCTCATTCTGTGAGCTTCCCATCACACCTGTGGACAGCTGACACCTTTCTCGGTCTCGTCCTGGCCTCAGGTCGCAGCCCCCCATTTTTGACGGAATGTCTCTGGTGCCTCTTGTTACCCTGGGCAGGCAGGCCGGCCGGCCTCTGCATCTCCCGCATTATGAAGCTCCGGTACTCTGCAGCCACTATCCCTCACTATCTCTGGTTGTCACTCACACACACACCTTGCCCGTCGGCCCCTTCCCGCCCTCCCCTAAGTCGTGATTCGTGGACACCAAGGTCCTCCCATGCTGCCACGTGCTTCAGCTCTGTTCTTTCCGGGCCCTGGGGCTGCCGCAGAGGCAGCCTGTACTTCGGCCTGCTCTGTGCCCTCCGCCCTGGCAGCGGCCTGATGGGTGGAGAGATGGCTTTCTCACCCCCCTCCCCCTCAGATCCACTATCCGGTTCTCTCCTAAGCACATATGTTGAGATTCCATGTCAATTCATATGTTAAAATGATATTCCAATCTAGTCAACTGTCAGATTTTAAAATTGCCTTTTTCCGGTAGTGGCAAAGGGCCCTGTGAGGTTGCCTGTCCCTCTTATGCCCGATGCCACAGATGTGTGGACACGCTGCTCCAGGTCAGGGCCCAGGCTGGGGCTGGGAGGAGCCTTTCCCTTTGGGAAGGGACTGGGAGGCACGGGGCACGGACTCAGCTTGGGGGGTAAGGAAACAAAGGGAACTGAGGCTCCAAAGGAAACTGAGGCCAGTTCTGGAACAGGCAGGCTGGGAGTGAAGCGCTGCGCCCCAGCCCTCAGCTCCATCGCCTCTCTGGCACCCAGCCCAATGCTAGGACAGAAATGCTCCATCATATGCTTCTTTGAGACACACTGAGGACCGGGCTGGGCCATTCAAGAGAACACTGGAATGAGTGCTATACAGGCCCCCTCGTGGGAAGACAAGACGCTGAGCTCATTACAGAGGTGGGAAGGGAATGCCCCATGCAGAAAGGAATAGCTGTAGTGACAATGTTTTAATCAGTCTATCTGCACATCGTGTAATGATTTCAAAGGTAAGAATTTATTATCTAATCAAAAGGATTTGTGATTATAATCAGTGACATTGTATCCAATTAGGGATTAATAATTTGAGCCTAAATGTGAATGTTATCTTCACACTGGGTCACAGTCTGTGCTCTGACTGGCAGGCCTCCCTTCCCAGGTTCTGGGTCCCAATGGGAAGAGCCAGCAGGTTGGGGTTGTGAGATTTCAGGTTTACAAGGTCCTGAGGCCTGGGGATACTAAAGACCAGGGGACCGACTGTTTGGAGGGAAAAGTTTCAGGGGACCATCAGACAGCCCAAATTCACACCAAACTCTGTTTCAGTCTGGCTGGCAAGCATAGGAAAGAGGCTCTGGCACCAGGCTTAACAGTCTCGCAAATATAATAAATATTTCTTCCCTCTCCCACAGAAGCATACAGTGAGTGAAATGAGTTTTTACTACTTTGGAATAAACAGTAATGTTCTCTGGGTAAAAGGCCACCTGGCAGTTTGAAAAATTGGGTTAATCAGACACAGGGAAATTTCTGATTAGTTGGACAATTACCTCAAATTCTGAGAGAGCCAAGGCAATGTTTGAGAAACAGCCTGACCAACTGGGAATACATTCAATAGCCCGAGGCAGAGATTTTTCAGCTTACCAGGGCTGAAACATAATGGCCCTGCGTGCCTGGCTTTTATGGTCTCACATCCCCCAAATGTAGAGGGCCTATAACTATTTTTTAAGACCAAATTGACTCAAAATTATTTTTTGCTTTCAATAATTATAGAAATCTGTTTGAAAAGTAGAAAGTGAAGTGCTAGTCACTCAGTCGTGTCCGACTCTTTGCAACCCCATGGACTGTAGCCCACGAGGCTCCTCTGTCCATGGGGATTCTCCAGGCAAGAATACTGGAATGGGTTGCCATTCCCTTCTCCAGGAGATCTTCCCCACCCAGGGACCGAACCGAGGTCTCCTATGCGGCAGGCGGATTCTTTACCGTCTGAGCCACCAGAGAAGCCCAAATCTGTTGGGCCATCCCCTGAAATCACTTTAGGGCTCCAGGACGTGGCAAGGCCAGGGTTCAGGGGCCAGGACAGCAGGGTGGCTCATCACTCTGGGAAGCGGCCCAGGCCCACCCGGGTGGGCTCTCTGGGGGAGCCGGCCTTGCGCCACGCTCCCCCGCTCCGCTCCTCCTGGCGTCTGAGGCGGCACGGCCTCACCTGGTGGGGGCGCGCTTCTGCTCCTCCTCCTCGTCCGTGTCGCTGCTGATGGTGATGACGCTGACCGTGGGGCTGGGGGTGTCGGGGATGACGATCGTCTGCCGCTGCCGCTCCCTGGTGCTGCTGGAGGCCCCGTCGCCCCAGCCGCACGTGACGGAGGAGCTGCAGGTGGGGCTGCTGTGCACCAGGGCGCAGCGCGGAGGCGTGTTCTCCTTGACGCGCTTGGACCGCTGCGGGGAGCTGACGGCCTGAGACGAGGACACCTCACAAGTGGAGACGTTTCTGGAATGACAGAGCCACACACACTCATGGAGAAGGTCAGGGCAGCAAGGGCCTTGCAAGAAGCCCAACTGTCTAGACACACCAGCATGGCCAGACTGACAGGGTAGGAAGCAGGGGTCTCCAAACGGAGGAAACAGGCTGCAAGTCTCACATTTTTCTCTCTCCCTTAAGCGGCAGGAGAGACAAACTGTGTCAGAATTTTCTCTCTTAAAATTCTGTGTTGCCATGACAACACCTAGTTCCACCTGAGCTTAACTTTTCTCAAACCGTGAGCTAACCAATGCTCATTTCTTATGGAAATGTTTTTCTTAAGCTATGTTAATGAAACTATGTATTTGTTTTGGAATTTGCCTTTCTTCAAAATGATTCCACCTAAGACTAACTTTTGGCTGATGATAGCTCAACAAACCAGTATTCATATCAATTGTTTTATGGCTGGGGGATGACACACCCCGTGCCATCCTATCTCAAAAGTGCATATTGTGGGAGAGGGGCCTGGGGAAACTCCGTCAGCCTTGAGGTGTCTCTCTTATCGGATTAATAGCTTACTAACAGACAGAGAACAGCTTGCTAAAACTAGCAGGGGAGCACTTTCAGTCTCCCTTCTGATGTCTATGTCAAAAGCTTTCTCTGTCCCTTTTTTATACTTTAATAAAACTCTGCTATACAAAAGCTCTTGAATGATCAAGCCTGGTCCCTGGTCCCAAAGTTAAATCTTCTTCTTTGGAGATCGTGAATCTGACACCATTCATCGTAAGCTATCAAAAGCTCCATAAATCGGATTGAGGACCAGCGCACCCTGGCTTAATCGGACTGCGGAGGCGGTGGCCTGTGGGACTCTCTCTTTCAATTGCTACACAGACAGGGCAGCATCTTGGCTTTTCTGGGCTCTGCCCGCTGTGGGACAAAGTGGGTAGCCACGGCTCTCAGGAGAAGACAGAGGACAGTGCCCAAGGACTGGGCCGATCTTGGTGGGGGGTGGATTTCAGGGGTGTCTTCCCCAACACAGCCCCCTGCCTTCAGGGTCAAGGCCTAACTTCCCAAGTTCAATCTTGTCATTCTCTCCAGTGTACTGAGTGAGGTCTTGTTTTGGAGGGAGGTGGAAGAAAAGATATTTGCACATAAAGCTTTCGTTTTCCGTGCTCATGGCTGGTTTACCACCGATTCAATGACAACACTCATTTCCTAAGACTTCCTGGAGCTAAAATATCTAAAGTTAAAGTGTAGCTTTGCCTCCTTCCTCCTCTGGGAAATGGACATGACCATGAAAATATAATTTTTCAAAAATTTATTTTTCTGGGAACTTAACGGGCAGTCTAGTGGTTAAGACTCTGCCTTCTAATGCAGGGGACATGGGTTCACTCCATGGTTGGGGAACTAAGATTCCACCTGCCTTACAGTGCAACCAAAAAAATCCCAAAACAAATCCTGGATTTTGACACTTGAGCCTCACAGGAAGCTTACCAGTCTGTTTCAATCATAATGAAACACCAGGAAAAATGCAAAAGGAAAATGTATGCTTAAGGGACCTGTAACTCTTGATTTTGATCAACTAGAAATTATTTATCAAAAAAGCCAATGTAGTCTCTGGTAACTTTGGAGAAAAAAGATCTTACCTTTCCCCTCCCCTTCAACCGTTGCTGACCTTAGTTGTATCTATACAATGAGACCAAAGCCAGCCTATAATGAAACTTAAGATTGTGCTATGTCCTTAGAGAGTCTAGCACCTTCTAGCTAAAGGGACGGTAATTAGATGAAAATAACTCCATAAAGATGGATCTATTTTAATTTTCTACTTAGTCAGTATCAGATATGTTGCTTGTTCCTTTTGGGGGGCTCCTAATAAGAAGTTTCACTGATAAGATTGTTCTATTATTTATACTTACCAGAGAACTTTGTATTTGTTATTAGTAACACGGTACAATTTTGAGATTAAGTTTTCACTACTTGAACAGTTAAACTATGTCTACTTGGCATTTTTAAAGAAAAGTATGCCTGATTATACTGCCTGCCAAAGGGGAGAGCCTTCTGGTGTTTCCAATTGTTTTGCCTAAGGCATTGGTCTTAAAAATAGGCAAACCCATAATTTTCACCCACTGATCTTGAAATGCACTGGCAGTGAGCCTTCTAAAGCCAGCTGGGTGCTAAGAAGGCAACAAAGAGGGACTTACCAACAGGTCAGAGGCTAAGGGTTCTTCTTGCCCCTACTTGGCCACAGTAAGTACACAGAGGCTAAACTCAAGCCAGACCAGGGTTCTGGCACCCACTCGCCAGACTGAGCATGACAGCACATGGGGATTGAGACAGGGGCCTCTGGTGCCACCCAATCTAACACAGACTTGGGTGTTCTGTCACAGGGCTGTCAAATAAAGGCATTCTGGAAGCCTGCCACTGATCTGACATGAATTTCCCTAAGTTGTCAGAAACAACCAAATAGGAATCTTGTTCAGAAAGGATGACAACTTCAGGAAGTCAGCTCTTGGATTAGTTTTCAAATGAAAAAGGAGGAAAAGAGGCAGATCTAATTTCTGGCATCTTGCTATATCAGGAAGTATAAAACCAAAATTCACTAGATATTTCATGTATTACTTGACTTCTCTTGATTAACCTATTCCAAATAAGCAATTAGGGGACCTCCAAGCCACTGGAGAGAGATGTAGGAACAGTTTTACAGCCATACAATTTTGATCTCGATTTTTTTTTGTTTGTTAGGAAATCTCTATTTTTTAAGGTATACTGAGGTATCATTTCATATGGTATAAGACACACCTTTGAATTGTTTGATGAGCTCTGACAAATGTAGTCATGTAATTCCCATCACAATGCAGATACAGAAATTTGTCATCACGTTGAAAAGTTCCCTCTAGTCCTTAGCAGCTCCTGATCTATGTCTCTATAGTTTTATCGTTGTTCAGTTGCTCAGTTGTGTCCCAATCTTTGCAACCCATGGACTGCAGCATACCAGGCTTCCTTGTCCTTCATTATCTCCCAGAGCTTGCTCAAATTCACATCCATCGAGGCGGTGATGACAACCAACCATCTCATCCTCTGTCCTTTTCTCCTCCTACCTTCAATCTTTCCCAGCAACCTTCAATCTACATACTCTATAACTTTACCTTTTCCAAAATACCATATAAGATGAATCAAACAGCACATGGCCTTTGCTTAATCTTAATTTTTTTTAAGAGTTCATGGAAAGGAAACTGGATTTAGAGAAAATGGGAAAGATCATTGTTCTCTGGTAGTGTCTACGATTAACCAAAGTTATTGCTTGTATTTTAGCAAATAGCTGAATGAGTTCAATTTCTGACATTAGACTTCAAATAAAACACATTTCTCTACTACTTCTAAAAAAAAGTTATAGTTTCAAAAATTCATCTTCAGAGGGCAGTCAGTGTTTTCTAGACAAGTGGAAGAGGACAAAATCACTCAACACGTGGACACTGAACACTGTGGACTGAGGGCCCCACCCTTAGGGTGCTGGTAGGGCCAGCACTCACATAGACCTCAGGATGAGTGCCTCCTTCAAAATCCCATTCCAGGGATCCAGATCTTTAACTTCCAGTCTCCTTGAAGGTTTCTTTCTCTGACACTTGTTACACACCTACCTCGCAGAGGACTGGTGTTGCTTATTCTTCCGGGAGGAGGTGGTGCTGGTAGGTTGCTGTCGCATTACGTGGGCCACACCCACATTTAAGGGTTGCGCCGCTGGAAGGGTCACATGACCAGTCAACAACGCAGGCTGCTGCATGATGGGATTGTAATGGCTGCCATGAGCATGCGTGTTCCTGAAAGGGAGATGGGAAAACAGATTCTTTGATGGTTTAATAGAAACAGAGCTCCTTTAGAAGATAAAGTTCCCTCCCCCCAATTAAAAGTCAAATTAAAATTAAAAGGTAGTTCTCACACCGAGGGGAAAGTTGTTGAAGAGATGAGCCTTCCCAGGTGACTTCACTGGGTGTCTCTGGTGTAGGAATGTTTAAGTGGCATGGACACAATTTATTGGTGAGTGAGAAAGGGCACATTTCACGTGGGGAGAATGCCAAGTAGGCGGACTCAACCTAAGTTCTGAGGAGAGGGAATAAATATTCCCTTCTGCTCTTTAAGATCCTAAACAGCTAACTGGGCTGTGTGTTTTATTTTTTAATTTACAAAGCACCTTCAGTGGGTTGTTCCACTCTATGAGGTGGGCAGGATATCTTAGTAATACTATCTTGTACGTGGGAATATTGCAGTTTATGTGAAAAACAAACTTTGAAGACTGGGAGCCATGTCTTTCTGGCATTAGGAAGTGTTAACATTCTTTAGAATTCTCTCAGCAGTTAGCACAATGTTCAGGAATGCAGCAGCTGATCAGTGAGTTACATGCTTTCTGAATGAACAATTAGATTAACTGAAGGTTGACTAGACATGTATAGAGTTTGGTACTAAGTGAAAATTAGTAACAGACACATGTTGATAGAAATATTGGCAGCCATAATCCTGAAAATGGGTTATGTGAGATCTGGGCTGTATGGTGCTGTTAGGCTTATTCCCCAGAAATATTAAGAGTGATGAATTTAGAGAGTTGCCCATAAAAACCCATTTAATACATGGTAAAATGGAGAGCTCTAAGAGAGTTCATATGAATTTTTAAAATATTATAAAGTTTAGGAAAAAAATTGAACACAAAGAAAAGAAGTCAGGAGACACTTTTGTAGAGATCCTGATAGTCTTTTGGACATTTAAGTGAACTTTAAAACTGATGTTATAGCTCCTTTACTTTGTTGCTATTTCTTCTACAGACATGGCATTTTTCCCTTTGACACATGTCTAGCACTAGCCATGATTCCAGATGTTCTTTGGGCTACATATGAAATGGAGAAGAGACTGAAAAGAAACTGTTGGCTTTAGGTCTCTACTGTGGTAACCAGGTAAGAGATGAGGAGGGATGAGAGATAAGAAGATGTGCATGAATGAGTAAAGACTGTCAGTATCTCTGAAATGAAATAAGCTGTAAATGCTGAAAGACAAAGGAAAATGGAAGTACAGCATATGTGTGGTCTTCTGGGAGAAAAATGGGTAAGGAAAAAAAACAACTGGTCAGACAGCTTTCCACTTGGCTGCTGCTGCTAATGAGCTGGAGAGGGAAGGTGGTCTTGCTGAGCGTTCATGCTGGGAACGGGGGTAGGGCAGATAACAGATTTATTGCTGCCTGTCATGGATCAGGCGCTGGTATGGAGTGAAATGTTATTCACTCGGTCCTGTCTGACTCTGTGACCCCGTGGACTGTAACCTGCCAGGCTCCTCAGTCCGTGGGATTCTCCAGGCAAGAATACTGGAGTGGGTAGCCATTCCTTCCTCCAGGGGATCTTCTTGAATCACGGATCAAACCCAGGTCTCCTGCACTGCAGACAGATCCTTTACTCGCTGAGCCGCCAGGGAAGCCTGGTGCTGGTGTGGTACACGTTAAATCCAGTCAGGTGCTTTGCTTTTATCTTAAGATTAAACTCCCCAACAATCCGATGAATAGGCATTACTGTCCCTGCTTTACTGAACAACTGAGGCTCATACAAGTTAAGTAACTTTTCCCAGGACATGCAGGGCCAGAAATGAACCAGTTTACCTGGCCTGAAAGTGCTTCCAGTGAGAGGGGGTGGATGTAGGGGGATGGTGTTGTCAGTGGAAAGTGAACAGGACTGTGATAAACTGCCTACATTCCTCTCTTCTTTCTACTAAATTAGAATTAGTAAATTAGTAATTAGAAAACTAAATGGCAGGACAGAGGACACTGCAGTTTGAGGTTGGACTGGGGGCCTGTCTCTCTGCCTTTCATCAGACAGTTCTTTTTCTGTCCTGTAAGGCTGCTGTGAGTGAAGAGCTCTGATGAAAGGAAATCTCTCTTTCGGCCGAAGCATCAGGGTAGATCCATGGCTGGTTTGGGGACTGTCAGAGGGTGAGGGGTGTGACCTACCCTGATGCTTCGGCTGAAAGAGAGATAGCCCAGAGGGCTGTGGGAAGTGGAGGTAACAGATCTTTGTTTTCTGGGAGTAGAATTGAATTCGGAGAAACAACCAAAAATCATGCCAAGCCAAGTCTGGTGAATCACACTGGTGATCAGATAATGGAACTGAATTTGGAGTTCAAAATGACAACAGATCATAAAGTAACCAGGCTGGTTTTCTGGTGTCCTGGTATACATTTATTTAAAAATAACCTCTCATTACACTGCAGTCTTAGGCCACATGGTGGGGTTGTGTGCTTAGTTGCTCAGTTGTATCTGACTCTTTGCAACCCCATGAACATAGTCTGCCAAGTTCCTCTGTCCATGGGATTCTCCAGGCAAGAATACTGGCATGGGTTGCCGTGCCTTCCTCTAGGTGATCTTCCCAAATCAGGGATCAAACCCAGGTAGGTCACATGCTACTCCTTTTAATTTAAAAAGCCCTCTACAAAGCAGGGGATTCTGGTACCGGCCAGCCTGGCCGCCCTCTGGGTCAACGGTGGACATGCCTCCACACCAGTCCTGCCTGCGCCTTGCTCACCTCCAGTCGGCCAGCTGCTGGGTGCCGGCCATGCTCTCGGGAATCACAGCTGCATGCTGCACCGAAGTGTGCGTGGCCACGCCGGTCAGCTGTTGCCACGCCGGGGGAAGCAGGATCTGCTGGGTCCCACTGGGCCAGGCCTGCTGTAGGATAGAGGACACTTGCTATCACTATGTCTGCCAGTCATAAATCAGTTGGCATGAGGCAAGCGCTTATTCTGTGCTCAGGGTGTGCTAGACTCCCTGACAGGCGTGACAGTGGAGACCTGCTCCCTGACCTCAAACACCGCGGCAGATAAAATGAACACATGTGAAGTCAATAGAAGATGATAGGTAGGTATATGGGCAAAGAGCTATGTGGAAGCGATTCATTCACACTGAAGAATGATTTATTTATAAATCTGCTCTAATGAACAATGCTTAAAGTTCCCCAAAGTTCATTTCTTGATTTATTCTGTGACACAACTGTGCGCAAGAGATTGAGGGAGTTGAATTGGGTCATACAAGGGTAACTCCTTGCCCTCAAGAAGTTTTCTGCCTAGTATCCTTGATTTAATATTTTACCTTTGGTTTAGCAGTTACAATGTAGAGGTGTAACTTGTGTTATCTTCTGAATCTGAGTTAACATAATTCTGAGATCATCAAGTATCTGACACCTGCCTCCATCTGAGGGCAAACAAGCATGAAGTAAAATTCTTAGCTGGGATCTTGAACTTAACTGAGAATTACCGTGACTCCGCAAGGCAAAAATGAAACAGTGAGGAAGTCACAGTTCGATTTTTTATAAACACCAAGCTATTTCTTAAGAAGTCAAAAATGAACTTTCCCGATTCCTGCTTGAATAGACTTACAGGTGTGCGTGCGTACACGTGTGTGTGTGTGTTGTGTTTTGAGCCCTCTATATCTTCGATCACTATTCTGCTTGCCTTTGGTTATTAAATGATTCACTCTGAACATAGTTGTCTAAGGTTGGACACTTGAAGGAATGCTACAAAGGCAGAATACCTCTTGGGCAGGTCAAGGATTTCAAGACTTGGGATCTTAGCTCTCTCGCTCTCTTTCCGTCAGGCTGGAGATGACTAACACTGGCTAATTAATACAGTGAGGTGCCCCACAAACTGCATATGTTCCATATGTGTGTTTTGGCTCCTACCAACAAACAAGCACTTCTGGAAATGGATTATAAATTTGAGTCAAAACTTCATAAACAGTGATGCGTACTAAAATGACACGGCTGCCTCTTAGATTTGACTGTATAGTTCACCTGGTCTATCTTGTTATCACTGTTGTACAGGAGACTCAGTGAGATCTCTTATGCCTTTTAGGCATTGCCTGTTTGCTTACTGATCTTTTAAAATATAGTCAAAAAGCTCACGGACCACAGATTATACCATAAGTGCTTACGAAATATTTGTTGATAAAATGAAAGAAGCAGTTCTACCAAGGCAATTAACTATACTTAACTGTGTTTCAGGTTTACTGAATTCAAACACAGTAAGCAGAAAACTAATTTAATTGATTAAAATAATTAGGAGCTCAAAAGCTTAAATGAATAATAGTCTCATTGGCAATAAGAATTCTACTGATTTTGTCTGGAACTTATTTCAGATCCCATGAAAAGACTGTGTTTTGACTAATGTCATTTTGAAATAATAAATCTTGATATCAAACTAAGGACATTATTTCTTCCCTGTTTCCCTAAAATGAATCTTAGCATTTTTATTTCAAAGAGATGGGGTAAAAAGATATTTCTGGACCTCTATCACTGATGGATATGTTCAACTCATTTGAGACAACACTTTGCATCAGATATATCTATAATTTATTACTACTTTATAATCTGTAAGATTAGAGCCAATATTTCTGGATGCTCATTGTGTGCCAAGCATAGAGCTAAGAGCATAAATGGATTCTCTGACTTTATCTTAACACCAGTCCTACGAGGTAGGGACTATTCTCCCCTCCCATTTCTCAGATGAATAAACTGAAACACAGAGAAGTTAAATAGCTTGCCTGGACACATAGTAAATTAAACATACATTTACAGCTCTTCCTCTTTTAAGCCCAACTAAAATGACAGTGAAGGAATGAAAAAAATATGTATATATAGATCCATAAGGCCACAGGGAACAGGGAGGGCAAAACAGTTAATTTTAGAAGCTGAAAAGCAGAAGCGTGATCACTAAATTAGCAGACTTAAGGAACGTAAGGTCACGTCTGAATATTAAGCCCTGGGATTCGGTCACCCTTGGATTCCTGGCATGAAGGATTATTACCCCTACTCCCACCCCCAATCTTAAAAGCAGGAACCTGGTGGATTCTCTCCAGGGAAACTGACTATTCCAATAGAAAAAAACTACAGATACATTCGATGAGAGGGGACCTGCCAAAGAAAATGCTGTGCTCACGCCTTGTTATCCGATAGAGAAGTCCACCCCCCTGCCCCTGAAGCTTTCCAGTTAGTTTTTAGTCCTTCAGTCCTAGATATGAGTAAACAGCCAAGGATCACCAGACTTAAAAGGAAATTTCTATCATGAAGGAGACTAAAACAAAAAATGAAACTCTGAGGAACAACAGTATAGGAATCAGAAGAAAATCTAAAAAATATGTAATTAGTGTCCTCAAAGAGGCTAAATGCGTATATATATCCATGAAACAAGATATAAAGGATATATATCTATATTCTGAGAGCAAAAAAACTCTTGGAAATGAGAATAATGACAATAGAAATGAACAATTCCATACAGATGAGAAAATTTTAGAAAGCATAGACAGAATATATTCAGAGAAAAGGTGGATGGGGGTGAGGGTGGGAGATAGGAAAATCATTAGATCAGTTCAGAAGTACCAGCGCTCAATTAACAGGAATTCCACAAAGAAGGAATAGAGAAAATGGAGGGAAAGAAGTTAACAAAGGCAAAAATAAAAGAAAATTCTGCAGATAAAAAGGGCGAATAGGATGTACTGGACAGCGTATTCTAAAAGACTCATGAGAAAGCATGTAGCCTTGAATCTCAGACCACCATGGACAAGGAAAGTCTTAAAAAGTTTTCAGAAAGGAGGAAAAACAATAGCCACCGAACTTCTCAACATGCTCAAAGACACCAATACATCAAAAACAAGCCTTTTAGAGCTTTGGGGCTGCATAATAACACATACAGAGGAAACTGACCCAATGAAAAGATGAGACAATATTAATTCCAGGAAAAACAAGTTGTGCAGGAAAGGAAGCAGAATCATAGTATGTTATGAGGCTCATGTATGTATAAGAATAATACAATACAATATTGATGATGATAATTGTGTAGATAATATAAAGTGGTTGAATAAAAACTTACAAGGGAGGAAAAGGGAGAAAGGAAAAGTGAGACAGAGAGGAAGAGAGTGTGCATGCGAGTGGGCTTGTGTGTTCTGGGGATGGAGGGCTGGAGGGCTAAGCATTCTTCAAGGTTGACTGATACCTAAAGTGGGAAAATCAGTAAGAAACAGTTAAAGAATGCTATTTAGAGACATGCATTTAAATAACTAAATGAAACAGTTAAAAAAACAGATGACCGGTCCAAGTTCGATGCATGAAATGGGGCACTCAGAGCCGGTGCCCTGGGACAGGCCAGAGGGATGGGATGGGGAATGGGTGCGAGGGGGGTTCTGGACGGGCGGACACATGTACACCATGGCTGGTTCATGTCGGTGTATGGCAGAAACCACCACAATATGGTAAAGTAATTAGCCTCCATTTAAAATTAATTAATTAATTAGTGATTGTTTTGGGGGAATGGAAATTGGGGATGGGATAGAGCAGGGACTGCTATTTTCTTAGAAGTTTGTGGGGGCATTTAACTGTAACAATTAGACACATGCATTACTTTGAAAAAGAATTAAATTTAAATTCAAAAATAACTTCTCCGAAGTCAAACGGCCAGTGAGTGGTGGGGCTGTTATCTGAACACGGCAGTGGAGTTCCCGGGCCCACGCTCCCAGCCATTGTGCTGCTCTGTTTATGGAGCTGATGCGCAAAACCGATGGCCCAATTCAGGATCAGGTGCTTGAGAGTCGTATGAAAAAGTCTTCCTTATTTATTAGCAATATCAGGCACCCAGCAAGACTGGCATAGACAGCAGGACAGAGTGGCTGGAAAGACTGGTTGCTGAAAATGACCAGAGAAAGTTCTGAGAAGTGTTGAGGTTTTGTATTTTGGAAAGTTTAAAAAATCCAAGACAATGGTTTATCCTCAGGGAAACATTTAAAGGGGTTCAGGTGACACGAGTTAATTGGCTAGAAGAATGCACAAAACTTCTTCACGGCAGGGGGAAGTCTACAAGGATCTGGCAAACAGAAATCTCCGTATCCTGGGGGCTCTGGATGGTCCAAAGGGGTTTGGGATCCTGCCATATGAAAAGTGAGATAAATTCAGTACCGTCTCAATCAAGATGTGTACTTCCTATCTCTCTACCTTTACCGGCTCATGCCCAATTTCTTCCTTTTTTAAAATTTTAAAAATTTATTTTATTTATTTGGCTGTGCTGGGTCTTAGTTGCAGCATGGGGCATCTTCAACCTCTGCTGTGGCAGGCAGCATCTTCCGTTGTGGCGTGTGAACTTAGCTGTGGCATGTGGGATCTAGTTCCCTGACCAGGGATTGAACTTGAGCCCCCTGCATTGGGAGCATGGCGTCTCAGCCACTGGATCAGCAGGGAGGTCCCTCATTCACAATTTCTGATGGTGGTCACGATGCCAATTCTGGGCTGGGGGCTGGGCGGACAGAGGTGAAAACTCTTTTTAGGCGGTACCAGAAAAGCATTACTGGTAAGGTGATCCATATGATCACCCTCATGTTACTGAAATGAGAGGGTGTGGTTATTTCCAGAGATACATCTTTGGGGTGCACTAGAGAGACTGTTTCCCTTTTTAGGGACATACAATGCTACTGGTGGGGGGTGGGGTGGGGTTGGAAAACAAAGCTAATATGAGGGATGGGTTCAAAAGACTATTTCTAAACATGCACAAACTCCTTGAAAAGGTTTAAATATTTAGATAAAAAGAAATATACTGAAATTTGAGGATATATTTAATAATATTTGGAGTGCCTCTGCCTGATACCTAACCTAATCCCAAGCAAAACGAAAGCATCAGTGTCAATGTTTAATTGTTGCTTTAAAAAAAATAACTGCCATTCTAGTTTTTTAGAGCTTCCTGGTGGCTCAAATGGTAAAGAATCTGCCTGGTTTTGCAAGTTGCTTACTTTTTTTTTCCCTTTGAAGGGATCATTAAAAAACATCTAGGAGAAAGCTCCACCTTAATAGGCTAACATACTGACATGGGTTGGGTGACAAATGAGAAAAATCAAAAGCAATCAATAAACAAAAAAGATACACAGTGACACTGGATAGAACAGGACATTTCTTGTTTCGTTTTTTTAAAGTTAGTATCTCAGACAACTCTGCATGGCAAGACACTTTGGTCTACCATGTCCTTTTTAATGGCTGTATGGTGTTCCATTTTATGCCCTAATCAATTTAAACAAACTTCTTACTGATGAACATTCAAATTGCTTCCAGCAGTTCCCTGTTATGAACACTGTAGCAATTAAAATCCTTGTACGTATAATTTTGGTTCACTTCCCCACTTAGAGCTGTAGGTTAAATCCACTTGGAGATTTACAGTGCTCCAAGGACTCCTTTTCAAGTAGGCAGCTGGTAAAGCCCTTCCCTGCTATGATTAAAGGACTGAGACAAATTCGGAAATGCTGGGCCTGTTGGTGTCCACCGAACTGAGCAACGAGAAGTATCTACTTTAGCTAGTAAGCGATGCTATGTATTATTTCTTTCAGAGATGGTTCCTGGCTTCCTAGGGTTAAGTATGCAAACACACAAGAGGGATCTATACGTACCCTTTAAGAGTACGTGTGAGTCCTACAGGTTTTGGCTCACAGAGGAGCAGCACTGGGAAACTGGCCTGAATTTCGATTCCCAGTCAGATGAAGTGTGAACAGGCTGCCGTGCCCCTGGAGTGAGTGGTAGTTCTCTTGATCTACCAGGGCCTTTTCTGAACTCCGTACTACCAAACTGTGCAAACAAAAGGGAGCTATGAGGACCAGAGAGAGAGAGGAAGGAGTACAGGTGTGCTTTATATATCGAAGGCTCTCTGTTTAAATGTTCAGCAAGACAGAATTTTGTGTGCCACCAGAAACTGGTGAGAGCGGGCATCTGCAGTCTCAATCTGGACATAAGAACAAAGAGACGAAGAATGGCTAGTGTCAGTCTCAAACAAGCTGTTCCTAAAAACAGAAGAAGTAAACATCCAACGTATCTTATGAGCCTGGGTGTAGTCTCCATGCCCAAAGCAGATAAAGATTCTGTAAGAAAAAGAAATCCATGCCACTTCCTCACGTACGAACATAGATGCAAAAATACTAACGGCAGTATTCACAAACAATGCAGAACTGAAAAGCATACAAACACATCAAGTACCTCATGATCAAATAAAGTTCACCTTGAAAATACTGAAACAAAGATGATTTCACATTACAAAATCTATTAAGTAACTTGCTACATTAACAGCTGAAGGAACAAAAACACAGCAGTATTTCAATAGGTGCAGAAAGAGCATTTGATGCAATTGAACATTAATTCATTAAAAGAGGCAGCAAACTTCATAAAGTGTCCCTAACAGCTCTTTAAACAAAATCTCTAGTGGCAAACAGCAAGAAGAATTTCCTTTAAAGTTAAGTTCAAGTTAAGGATGCTCAATATCAACATTGTTTTGGAGGTACTGTTGACACAATGTCATGAGAACAATAAATAAAAGTTATAAAGACTGGAAAGGAGGAAATAAAGTTGTATCACTTGTAAATGAAAAAATAGTCTACATAGAAAATCCAAGGGAATTCACAGAAACAATCAGAATTAATCAGAGTTTGGAAGGACTGCTGGATAACAAACTCAATGGAACAAAACCAGTTATATTCCTATTAACCAAAGACAAATAATTAGAAATATAGTTAATAAAATTATTGATAACAGAACTGTAAAATATATATATATTTTTTTAGAACTGTAAAATATTTAGGAATGATTCTAACAAAAGAAAATTCTAGTAAAAGGAATAAAAGGTAACTTATGTACAGTTATATACCATGTTCAAGGATGAAATGACAATATTACAAAGATGTCAATTTTCCTAAGTGAATATAAATCCAATGCAGGTCCAATAAACACAAATCAGGGTTCTGGATTTTTGTCTTGTTTGTTTTGGAACTAAAATTGTTATGTAAAGGTGAGGATAAAATTCACATAGAAAAGCAAAGGGACAAGAACAGACAGGGAAATTTTGAAGAACACAATAGGATCAAGGCTTTCTCCACCAGATATCAAGACATACATTAAGGTTATAAACTCAATAGTAAAGACAATAGGATATTAGAGAGGCCAATGGACTAGAACAGAGTGAGTCCAAAATTGGTGTTGTTTAGTTGCTCAATTGTGTCTGAGTCTTTCGTGACTCATGGACTGTAGCCCGCCAGGCCCCTCTGTCCATGGGATTTCCCAAGCAAGAAACACTGGAGCGGGTTGACATTTCCTTCTTCAGGGGATCTTCCTGACCCAGGGATCAAACCTATGTCTCCTGCATTGCAAGTGGATTCTGTACCACTGAGTCACCAGGGAACCCCATGAGTCTAAAACAGACCTATGCAATTTGACTACATTAAAATTAACCCCCAAACTTCTATTCAACAAAAGACACTATAAATAAAATGTGGGTTCCCAACATTCTTTGGGAACCAGCTTCATTTAAAAAAACAAAGGTGCTTTAAATTAACATGTCAGTCAAGCTATCCTTGACTCCCAACAACAGAAACCACGATAAAGAAACAGTACAGCAACGGTGGGCTAAAACACATGTGCTGGTGTCAGACTTCTTGGGTTTGTGCTCTGGTTCCGTCACCTAATTGCTGTGTGACTTTGAGCCAGCGCTTGTGACTCGTTTGTCAAGAGGAGACAAACACCTTACCATATTGTGGGGATTAAGTCAATAACAGCTATGAAGTGCTCAGCACAGTGACGATGTATTTGTCATTAATGTTCAAGTGACATTAAGGATCGATTACTTATTATCATTACACCACTGTTACCTAACATTTTCATACCATGTCACAAATTTTCAACCAGTTTCACCTCTGTGATCTCATCTGAGGAATCTACCAGAGTACCTATGTGAACAGATAAGGAAGGTTCCAGCCCAAAGCCTCTGTGATCCTGGTTTTCAACTAGGAAACAAAGAGAGAATCTCCAAGGCTCTTTTTCTGCTTTCAGAAAATAGTTTCAGTTTATAATAAGGAAACGCTAACTGACTTGCCTTGGGTCACAGAGAGTTATTAGTAGAGTTAGGATTAAAACCTAGGCCTCTCATATTAATCTGCATTACAAAGAGACAATAATAATAATAAATTTCCCCAGACTCCCCCTGTGTCTAAATTTCTTCTTGGAACTGTAAGCTAGATACTTAGGAAGGTAATTCACCTGGGGATCATTTGGAATATTACTGATATATTCTAATGACTTGAAGCATCTAACTCATTGCCAGGGAGGGAATTATCAGAGATATATCTCTTTTGTGAACAACATTAACATGGATCGTGGTAATACCAGTGATAATAAAGAAAGAATTACCTGGGCAAGCAGACCTGGTTGGATCTGAAGAGGCTGAGCTCCAGGGGCTTGAGTGACGATGGGAACGGCATTTTCCATTCGCACAGAGTAGCCAGCATGCTTAGAGGGAGAGGCCTGCAATCCTAGTGCAGACAAGGGTGAGGGGGAGAAGGGCTGAGGAACTGGAAGGAGCTGGATGAGGAGACCTTCCTAGCCCGCTCCGTCAGCTCTCAGCTTCCCTTTGCACGAGGCCCCACCAGACATTGCCTGGTTCTTTGGAGGTCTCCCCTGCCTCAGTTTTTAACTTGAAAAAAAGTTTGTGTTTTTTTTTTCCTTTGGCCATGCCACATGGCTTGTTGGGATCTTAGTTTGTCGAGCAGGGATAGAACCCAGGCCTTCATCAGCGGAGGCATGGAGTCCAGCCCATTGGACCACCAGGGAATTCCCTCTCATTTAAAATTTAAAAAAGCACACACAAAACCAAAAAACGACCTTTTTGAATGTTTTCAAAGACTCAAGTCAAATTAAGGAGTCTTTAAAGCCAAAAGTGGAACAGTTATGCGGACAAATTACAGCAGGAAAACAGCTGCTTTTGTCATGAAGATACATCTGACGGGGTCAAAGCCGGGGAGAGGGAAAGGCTGCCGGAACAGCACTGACTCAAACTGAGCCACAAAGACCCATACCAGGGGGTTTTCAGAGCCTAATTCTCGAGTCGGTACTCAGTCAACTCTTGCTTAGAATTTTCAGGAGAAGAGTGCTGGGGTGCCTGGCCGGAGGTGAGGGGCACTGGCCAGGCAGTACTTTTCAGCGAGGTTTATATTCTTCACAAGAACGGGGACTGGTGCGCTGTCAGAGGCTGGCAGTGTGCTATAGAAAACCCACAGAGGTTATTCCACCGGAGGGACATCAGCATAACAGTGGGAGCGCACACATCGTGCTGATTTACAGATGGTGGCTGAGCTGGGACAAAACCATTGGCAGGTGGCGCGAACAACAAGGAATGGACTCGATGCAGAAGCCTAAGTCCATTGTTTCTGGGTTGGCTGCCGCAGGATGGGGGCCCTCAAGTTCAGTGATGCCAGGGCTCTCGCGGAAAGAAACAAAGAGGGCTTTAGCAGGACAGAAAAGCATGGGGCCAGCACCGCAGAGGCGGTGCTGGTGGAAGCAGGTGGGAGGCTGTGTCCACCCCGCCTTACCTTGGAAGCCGGGTGGACACACGATGAGCGCTTGCTGGAAGGGGTCGGGCCGGGCGCAGATCTGGGCGGCTCCCGTCTGCAGGGGCATGCTCCGCTGGGCCACCGCGGCCATGGATGCCGCTGAGGGCTGGCAGAGTGCAGATTGGTAGTTTAGTATGGAGACCTCGGGATTGGCTAGGGAAAGACTGGCACTGGTGGAGGTGGGAGCCTAAAGGAATGGTGGGGATTAGACAAAAATAAACACAAATAAAACATGAGGGAGATGGCAGGTTGGGAGACACGGATCTAAATCAAATAAACGAACTCAAAGAGGAGCAAACGAATGAACGACAACCACGAGCCAAAAAAAAAGCAAAAACGGGAGTGGAAATACAGTTGGAAAGTCTCAAGGGAAAGCAGGCACCTGCAGCCCAGGACACAGAATCACCTTTGATGCTTCGATTTGGGCCTGTTCTTAATACTTTCAGGGCCTGTTCCTAATACTTGGCAGGGCCTGCGAGTGCACACAGATGCCTGCATGGCAAGTCTAAATACTGCAAAGTTAAGGACTGGCTAGAAAGAACTATGATCTGCCCTTCCCCTTGGACATAAACACTTTCATAACCACCTGGAGGCCTTTGGTTTGAGTCTGAATCCAGATTCCTTGGCTTGGGCCCTGGAATATGGAGCCGAGTGCCTGCCTGCCTGCCTTATCTCCAGGCCCCAGCTCCATCACACAACCTGAGGGCCTTTGGGGGTAGGCCTTTGGACTTGGTCTCTACGGGGGAGGATGAAACTAGGAAGTGGCTCCTCCAGGCCCCAGGTTTCCGATTCCTGGAGCTTGACACCAGAAGCACACGCACTGGGGGAGGGCCTGGGCAGCAAATCCTTCTGCTCAGGTCTAAGGTAGCACTTTTACAGATGCCCGTAGATGTTCACAGAGCACAGTTACTGTGAAGAAATAACACTACAGAAATAGAGATGGAGAGGGACCTGCTGAGGCTGGGGTTACCTGTTGGCATTCAGTGCACTCTCATGCTGGCATTCTGCAACTAAGGCTAAAGGGCAAGGAGAAGATGCCAGGGGGCCAAGAGAACTTGAGATGGGTTAAGTTAAAAGGAGATGGTTTAGACAGATACTGAAGTTATGCCCTCTCTCCTTTCCCTTTCAGAAAGAGATAGCATTTGACGTTGAACGTCCATGTAAAGCAAGGCCATGGAAGGAAAAGGAATTCTACATTGGGAGTTCTCCAGTGTCATCTTAGTCTTAGTCCTCTTCATGCTGATCCTTTAGTAAGATAGGTGGAGTAACCCACGACTTCAATTTCAACCTTGTTTATGAGACATTTTGCTACTAGAGGCTACAAGGACTAAAAAAGTAAAAAGGGAAAGAGCCACAAGGATATCGGGAAACATACAAAATTAGGACCTTAGGCAAGGTATGCATATGTGTCAAATTTGATGAAAAGGATAAAGTCTCACTTTACACGTCTTTTATACTTACTGCCCATGTTTAGATATTAAGATATTATTGTAACAACAAATGTCTGTCTGTGCAGCATCACACAGTCAGCTTCCAGGTAGTGTGACTGGGGATGTATGTGTGGCACATGTGGGCCAGCGTCTCTTACCACTATTTTTCATTGAAGTGTAGTTGATTTACAATGTCGTGTCATGTATATATGTTCTAACAAAAGGGAACTCTAGTGAAAGGAACAAACATATATGACTTTCCTATTCCTTTCCATCACAGGCTACTAAAAGGTACTAAATACAGTTCCCTGTGCTGGGGGCAGGTCCCAGTCGTTCGTCTATTTGCACGGGGCCAGCATTTTGGGTCGTCACCAACGGCATGACTTGTGTTTCCTCTGTGTTCTCTCTGCAGCCTCACCTCTCCCGGAGGCTCCCCTCAGACACACCTCCCACTAGCCGCTGGCCCTCTACACACGGAGTCCTCACTCTCCCCTCATCTTCCCGCCTCCTGGCTTCCCTCCTTTGGGCACTAGCCCGTCTCCAGGTTCCCACACGGGTGCTCGGTGGCTCCCCCTTCTGGCCGGTCGCTGGTCCTGCTGCTCCTTCCTTCCAAAGGTCCCTGGGACCGACCCTCTTTTTAGTCACTGCTTCCTACGCCAAGGCCTTCTGTCCTGGGACCTGTAAGGCCTTGAGTAGTGATGTTCTGGCCTCCAGTTCTTCTCCTAATTCTTCTTGGGCACAGAGGCTAGAACATTCTTTCCAAATGACTCCTTCGTGTGTGATACCACCTCTGCTCACAAGTCTCTGGTTGCTGCCTAATGAACAGGGCACACGCATCCTAGGCCGGCCCTCCTTCCTCACAGTTAGGCCCAACTTCCCGTCTCAATGTATCTTCTACTCTCCCTGCTCAGGGCACCAGCCAGACGGTCCGCTCACCGTGCTGGGACTCTGGTGATGAAGAGCAGAGTCACAGTGGTGATTCTGACAAGGAGTTCACCTGACTGGCGGTGGCTGCCTTAGCCTGAGGACTCAGCTAGGCGCCAGGAGGGAATGTTTACCACACGGGACTCCAGGTCTTAGAGAAATGAACTCTTTGGGCTGAGGAGAACGGTAAGGACACCAGTGGCCTCCAGGGGGCAGCAGATTCTGGGCGGCCCCTCCTAGAGGGTAGGCAGAGGGGGAGCCTTAGCAACCAAACGCCAGGGATGGTCTGGGAAGCAGGGTCAGTGAGCCTTCATGGGAGCAGGGGGCCTGTCAGAAGAGAGTGGATGGCCAGGCAGAGTAGTCACACTGGAACATATACGCTCTTCTGCTATCGAGGGGTGTGGTACGTGTGTGTGTGTGTGTTGTTATCATTAAAGACTGATACTAAGACTGAAGAAAATCTAGGGACACTTTCTTTGGGGGAACTGGTAATACTGATAGGTAGGAATAAAAGTTAAAGTCTCTTAGATACCAGAGACTGCCTGAGCGAGGGCTTGGAGATTCTTCATACAGTACATATTTCCTGGGTGTCACCCCTATTTCCAGCAGTATATTAGGTGCTAGATTCTGCAAATTTTCTGCAAGAGGTTTGAAAGCTGTGGGTCCCCTTTTAGTTCTCACTGCTGGGATTCTGGTGACAAGACTTGGAAAAGGGCAGGTTCTGTCTGTGTTGAAAGGAGATCATGTGGACCCGGCAGTGTGGACATGAGGAGTGGGGGGTCTGAGCTGGATGACTGCTAGCATCCATCCCCTCCAGTTCTGTAATTCTCCATCAGGCAGATGTCAGACATGAGAGGATCCTAGCATCTCCTTTACCTTATTCTTACAGCAGGACAGGAAAGCAGTAGGAGGTACCATCTCAGAAACAACTCTCTTAGTGAGTCATTTCTGGGACCTTTCAAGGGGCTAGGAGTCAATACAAAGAATGCCTGAGGATCTCAAAGGAAATAAGGATGGGGACAAACACTTTCTTACAGAGTTGAACGTGACAGTAGAGGGATTTTGTCTGTTGTGTATGATATTGGAGTTTTGTCTCCTGACTCAGCTTGGTGGGAAAATATAATAACTGACCTTTGCTGTGTCAGCCCCTCGTCTGCCTTCCCCTCTGCTCCCCACTCACCTGGTTGTGGACAGTGTTCAGCTGGTTGTTGAAGGTCATGGTCAGGTTGGTGGATGTGCTGGGGGCCACGTGCGTGATGAAAGGAGTTTTGCTCTGGTTCACTGTGTCATACATGTTCACCCGACGCTTGCAAATCTCCATATTCTGGAAACATGATTTGACGCTGTTCATGCAAAAGGCAGAGACAGAGGTGTCAGTGAAAGAGAAGAGAGTAACATGGAATTACAGGGGAGAAAATGGAGAGAGAAAAAGGGAGGCGAGTTAATCTAATAAACGAAACAACCCAAACACTTCACTTTGGGTCTCAGATTCCTGGATTTCTCAGGCAATGACTGCATTTGCAAGAGTTGGTGGTATTTACAGGAATTCCAGCCCCCACCCTACCCCCTCCCACCCCACACCTTCTCACTGCCTCCTCCCCATCCTGGGTGGGTAACATTTCTCCACCAACACAACAGACCTCTTGGCTCTCACTGCATTTCCTCCTGCTGCTGATCTGCCTCCCAATTTCCACAGCTCATTCTTGGCTTTCAAAGTGGCTTCTGGCCCATAAATAAACATGTAAGTTCTCTGATTGGGACCGGTCAGCAATGATGACCTGCCTCCGTCTTCCTTGTCCTCGCTCTTTCCAGCTAACCCAGAGCACCAGCGCCATCTAGAGGTCAGCCAAAGAACAGCCAACCCCGTATTAGGACCTATTGGCACTCGCTCCTCCCTGGACTGTGCATGGATGGAGAACAATGATTTTAACAACGACTAAGAGCGGCAAAGTTTACTGGCAGTGTGGCGGCTGTTCGCAAGCACTCTTTCACTCAGTCCTACAACAACCACGAGGGGAAGACAGACAACTGTTGCCCCTATTTTACGCGTAAGGTTAAAGCAGAGAAAGTGAAAGAAAGAAAGTGAAGTCGCTCAGTCATGCCCAACTCTTTGGGACCCCATGGACAGTAGCCTGCTCCTTCCTCCATGGGATTTTCTAGGCGAGAGTACTGGGGTGGGTTGCCATTTCCTTCTCCAGGGAATCTTCCTGACCCAGGGATCGAACCCAGGTCTCCCACATGGTAGACAGACGCTTTACCGTCTCAGCCACCAGGGAGGTCCAAAAAAAGCAGAGAAGGGATTGGTAATTTGCCAAGATCAAGAGCTGGTTAATGGCAGTCTTCACATAGACATGTACATTCTCTTTAACTTCCTTCATTCTTCCTTGCTTATTTCTGATTCTTACCCAGTTACATAAAATAAAAATTCTCTCCCACTTTTTTTTTCATTGCATTCGTGAATCAAAAAACCCTCTTAATTATGAAATTCAAGTATAAAAGTGTTGCTGACACCAGCATTAAGGACAAAGAAAGCCTTAAGTGGCCTTGACCAAGTTCTTGAAAACCCACCGCAGGATTTTCAGTTGTTTGTACACTGTTTCTCATTCACTTCTCTGCCTCCCAGGTGGTGTAGAATCTGCCTGCCAATGCTGGGGATGCGGGTTTGATCCCTGGGTCGGGAAGATACCTGGGAGTAGGAAATGGTAACTCACTCCAGTATTCTTGCCTGGAACAATCCATGGACAGAGGAGCCTGGTGGACTACAGTTGATGGGGTCTGAAAGAGTCAGACACAACTGAGCACATAGGCCACGCCAAGTCTCCTTCACTTCCTGGGTCTTCTAATTAAACTTACTTTTTCCTCAAATGCTAATATTTAGGGTAGCAAGATCTCATTTAAATTTCCATTTAAAATACTTATTTTATTTATTTATTTATTTATTTTTCTCTTCAGAAAGTTTATACTTATTTCTCTGAAGTAACTTGTTCCTAACTCTATTGTTCCCCACAATTCACCAGGCACCAAGTCATGCTGATTTTTATGCTTTTTGACAGTTCCATTCTCTCCATTCTGAAAGCCACTCCCCTGATTCAGGCTTTCATTACCTCACTCCTGCGCTAAGCACAACAGCAAGACTGCTTGTTCCCTAGACTCCAGTACCTCCTTGTTACATATCTCAACCATACAATGCCGCCCAAACAAAACAAAAAGATGTAACCTACCTTTCACAATTTTTATCTTGGTAACTGTTTTCTTTTCAATTAACTATGAAGTAAAATTTAAAGCCCTCAGTCCAGTATTCAACATTTCTTTAACCAAATTTCTCTTTCATCCTCTTTCTGATTTCCCTGCACTGACCAAATTAAGTCTTTTAGCCATTCCTTTCCATTTGGAAGGCTTTACTTCTTTTATTTACTTCCTCAGTTAGTTCCAAGTTCAAAACGATAATAATCAAAGCTTTTTCCTAAACTTACTGTATTTTTATTTCTCTTTTACTTTCTATCTACTCAATACTGCAAAATAGTTTATTCAGTTCAGTTCAGTCACTCAGTCGTATCCAACTCTTTGTGACCCCACGGACTGTAGCACACCAGGCTTCCCTATTTATCACCATCTCTTGGTGCTTGCTCAAACTCATGTCCATTGAGTTGGTGATGCCATCCAACCATCTCATCCTCTATCGTCTCCTTTTCCTCCTGCCTTCAATCTTTCCAAGCATCAGGGTTTATTCCAAGGGGTCAGTTCTTTACATCAAGTGGCCAGAGTATTGGAGTTTCAGCTTTAGCATCAGTCCTTCCAATGAATATTCAGGGTTGATTTCTTTTAAGGTTGACTGGTTGGATCTTCTTGCAGTCCAAAGGACTCTCAAAAGTCTTCTCCAACACCACAGCTCAAAAGTATCAATTCTTTGGCACTCAGCTTTCTTTATAGTCCAACTCTCACAGCCATACGTGACTCCAATTCTTGCAGGTCGTCACTTCAGCCGTCATTTTAATCAAGAGTGGAAATTCCCCAACCCTTTCCCGTCACCTCAGATGGGGGCCTAAAATACTTATTTTAATTATAAGTAGTGTAGTACATAAAATTCTACCATTTTAAGATGATAACTGCATACTGTACTACAAGTAAGCTAGATTCTGGGCCAAGCAGGTGCTTGCAGGCTTTCCCAAAACATCCTCTCTGCGAAAGATTTTCTGAACTGACTTAGACATTCTTTGTGAGTTAATGATGACTTACACTGGCCACACAACGCACACTAAGTAAACAATGACTGACTGATGACCCTAGGGAGAAGGAAAACGTATTCTCCAGTGACCAAGAGCTGAAAACACTAATGCTAGCAATGCCAACACGTTTTGAGCATCGACTCAGTACCAAACCTACTGCTAAGTGCTTTCACATGGAGGCTGAAAGAATAAAACAATAGATTTTGTGTTCTTTTGGACTGTATTTAATGCATCAATAGTTTTTCAACAATTCAACACAAAGCTTTCAGACTCAGAATTTTCTAACTGAAATGATCTGAGTTTTTAGTTTCAGAGAGGAAAGTACTTTCACACTAGGTTAATGTTAAGAATGGTTTTTAAGGAATTTGCGTACTAAAATCTTGGCATGGAGAAACGAGCGGAGTCTCTTTCATCTGATAATCTAGATGTTGGGGCAGTCCTGGCCCGGCCCCAGGGGTGGGCTGGACGTTTCTCCTGGTCCCAGAGTTCTTCATGATCTGCCCAGCAAATTCTAGGGTTACTTGAGGATCAGGCCTACTTTGTACTCAAAGACCCTTCTTCCCTTCGGAGGCCTATTTTCTGAAATCTGAGTTCTCAGTGCTTCCCCTGGTTCCACACCAGGTTCTGAGTTAGGAGCTGATGCCCATGGTTTCTGTGCTGGGTCTTCACCACACATGGTGAAGCACCCTGTATTTGCTTCCATGAAGAACCAAGAGACAGCACCCTGAGGTCATTCAGGCAAGCCTCAAGCTTTATGCATGTGACTGTCTCACTGACGGTGCAGTTAGCTTTCCAGGTGGCTCAGTGGTAAAGAATCCACCTGCTGATGCAGGAAATGTAGGAGACATGGGTTTGATCCCTGGGTCAGGAAGATCCCATGCAGAAGGAAATGGCAGCCCACTCCAGTATTCTTGCCTGGGAAACTTCTTGGACAGAGGAGCCTGGCGGGTAGCAGTCCATTGGGTCGCAAAAGAGGTGGACACGGCTGGGCATGCACTAATGTCTCACTGACAGTGCACGTGAGACACTAACACTCTAACACTGACGCTAGTGTTAGTTAGACATTAACACTAACCCTCTAACTGGTACCCCTCCATCTCCTATGCACAGTTGTTGCTCAGCCATCCCACTTCACTCCTGATGACACGAAGACTGATCTTATGGGGGCCCTATGCAGTAAATCGCCAGGTCTGCCTTTCTTCTGTGGTTCAGACTGACACCCATTGACTTACCCCTCCCATACCCAGAAATAGGACAAATCCCGTAAGGAGAGTTTGCAAGGGATGGGTCCCGGTTCCTTCTCTGTACTAGAGTCTGGTTGTTTCAAGCGTGCGTCTAAAGTAGAGGCGCTACCTGGCAGTCGCAATACAATCTGACTTGCTCAACAAGAGCTGTAAGGAACAGACCAAAAATAGAGGACGCACCACTGGTGATGGGTGCCACACACTCATTTCTCGTATGCTGCTGAGGGTCAAATCCAGCCTCGAGACTTGACCCGATCTGATTCTGCCAGTGGCGGGACCCACGGTGACCCGTGGCTGTCTCAGCTGCAGCCTCTTTCCTTGTACCCCTTTCTCTCCTGACCCCACCTGAGATCTGCTGCTCTCGTGAGCACCCTGTGTCTCCCTGCAGACACCCAGGGAGGGAGCCGTTTATTTTTTCAAGTCCAGTGCCTCAGAGGTTGAAGTGATCTCTCTCCTGACTCTCTGCTTATAGGCTGAACCGTGCCCCTCAGATTCACATGCCCCCAGTACTTAAGAATGGGACTGAATTTGGAGATAGGATCTTTAGAGAGGTGAAATGAGGTCATTAGGGCGGGCCCTGATCCAATTCCTTAGAAGGAGGAGGAAATCAGGACACAGACAGCATAAGAGGAAGACCACGGGAAGACACAGGCAGAAGGCAGCCATGTGTAAGCCGAGGAGAGAGGCCACAGAAAAAGCCAGCTCTGCTGGACACCTAGATCGTGGGCTTCTAGAATAAGAAAATGCGTGTCTGCTGTTTATGACACTCAGTACTTTGTGATGGCGCCTCCTCAAACTAATCCTCCCTTCTCTTCTCTCGCCCTCAGTCACTGAGGCCGGGCCACTAGCTCAGTCCTGCCCACCTGGGAGACTTCGCAAAGTGAAAATGTGGATGTGTTCGTTGCTCAGTTGTGTCTGCCTCTTTGCAACCCCATGTACTGTAGCCCGCCAGGCTTCTCTGTCCACAGAATTCTCGAGGCAAGAATACTGGGTGTAGACTGCCATTCCCTTCTCCAGGGGATCTTCCCAACCTAGGGACTGAACTCTGGTCTCCTGCATTGCAGGCAGATTCTTTACTGTCTGAGCCACCAGGGAAGCCCTTCAGAAGTCACCCTGATTACTGGTCAGACTCCCTGGCTCCTTAGTTCCTTCTCATCTCCAGGGACCTGTTGTCAACTCCAGCCATTCCATTGCTTGGGCTGTCAAGCCTGAAACCATGTCATTTCCACAACCACAAATTCAAGCATCCCACCTCCCGGGCACACTTTCCACCCATCTGGCTAGTTCAGCTATTACTATACTAGGCATTCTCTGAGCTGATCAGACCGCCCAGTCTCTTTGGACCCCTCCCAGCTTCACTTCCTTTCTCTTTTAGCTAAGCTTCTCGTAGCCATGACTTTGGATTACAGTCTCTTCACTGCCAACATCATAAATCTGTGTCAATCTTTTTCTCTTAGCAGTGCAGCCAGACTCCAACCTGGAAGGACCCTGTTGATTCCATGCTGTCACCTGGGGAGTTCATTTACACCCCGTGCTTTTCATATCCAACCCCCACACTCAGTGATTCTGCTTTGTTTCTCTGTTCAGTTGTCTCTGCTACCTTCTACTACCTAAGCTTTCCTACCCTCCTTTAACCACCAATACCCTGTTTTCAACAAGGGGAGACAGAAGCTGGTAGAAAAAGCCCCTCAACTCTCCTCCACTGCACGAGGCACTTGCAACAGCCGTGTACTCTCCTCTGCCCACCCTCTGTGATGTTGCCTCTTCCTCCACCTGCCCTCTGAATCCTGGTCCTTCCCATTACCTCAAGAAACATTTTCTGAGCATCCTTTATCTTTAATCTCTTACTACCAGGCACTTCCCCATCAGCCTCTTAAGATGCTCAAGTCTCTTCCATATGAAAAGAAAACCCCCCTTTGGGCCTTCTTGAGTCACTCCTCTATTTCTTCCCCTCCCCTTTCACAGCCTTCCTTCCTGAAAGGGTACCATCTATTTCTTCACTCAATCTTTCAACCTGCTAAACTGGTTTCTGCTTCTACCATCCATGGAAACAGCTCTCCATAAGTTACAAGCAACCTCCAAGTTGCCAAATCTGATGGGCATTTTTTCCAAGCTTATTTGACTTGATCGAGTGACAGCAGACCGATCTTTGTTTAACACAACTCCAATCAGCCATTCCCCGGCCATCAATCCTTTAATGACTTCCCATTACTCTTAGGAGAAAGAGCGAAATCCATAACACGGAAGCCCTGCCACTGGCTTATCCTGAGGCTTCATCTCTCCCTGTCCCTGGGCTCTTGTGCTTGATTTTGCCCATGCCGGGGTCTCCACCAGGCAAGGCCTCTTCCGCTCTTGCTGGCCTTTCCACCAAGCACCTCCCTCTCCTTGGGTGGTCACATCTGTGGGTCGTCCCTGCCCTGCCTCCAGCAAGGTCCCCTTGTTACATGCTCTGCTCGTCCTTTGTATCTCCTGAGAACAGCCTGGTTATTTGGGGATCACTGATTTAGTGCCTTCCTCTCTCCTATAGGGGCTTCCCTGGTGGCTCAGCTGGTAAAATATCCGTGGGCAATGTGGGAGACCCCAGTTTGATTCCTGGGTTGGGAAGATCCCCTGGAGAAGGGATAGGCTACCCACTCCAGTATGCTTGGGCTTCTCTAGTGGCTCAGCTGGTAAAGAATCCACCTGCAATGCGGGAGACCTGGGTTTGATCCCTGGGTTGGGAAGGTCCCCTGGAGAAGGCAGTGGCTACCCACTTTAGTATTCTGGCCTGGAGAATCCCATGGACTGTAATAGTCCATGGAGTCGCAGAGTCAGACATAAAACTAAGCAACTTTTACTTTTCACTTTCTCTCCTACAGACTCTAAACTCCAGCAGGCAGGGTGCCCATCTGCCCTGCTCCCCACTGCCTCCAGCCCCTTGCCCAGCCCAGTGAATGAATGAATGAATGAATGAACAAACCAATAGGTCCCAATCCACATGGGACCAAGTCCACGCGTGACCTCTGGCTTCCACATGGCTTTGCATCACAGATGCTGCATTCTGAGCAGCAGACACCCTTCATGAAGACAGCCTGGGTCTGGTCCACCTGGCCTCATGCCCTCTCATGCCCCACTGTTCCCTCTTTTTGGTGTTAAGAAAACTTCAGTCCAGGGTCCCAATGTGGCTGTGGAACACAGCCTCCCTTGTTGGTTTCTGTAATGTCTACAGCTGCTTTCAACTCTAATGGCAGAGCTGAGTTGTTGCGACAGAAACCAAACGGCTACAAAGCCTGAATTTTTTTTTTTTTTTTGCCTCGAGGCATGTGGGATCTTGGTTCCCTGACCAGGGATCAAACCTGTGCTCCTTGCATTGAAAGGAGCTCAGAGTCTTGAACACTGGACTCACCAGGGAAGTCCCCACAAAGCCTGAAATATGCACTACTTGGGGCTTTAAAGAAAAAGCCTGCCGACCCCTGGGATAAAGCACCGACCCGGACACCTACTGTGTACTGTGGGGAAAGTCGAGTAGGTGCGTCATGGTGACGAAGGGGTGGTTCAGGGTCTCGATTGGAGTGATTCTCTTATCAGCGTCTATGGTCAGCATCTTCTTCAGCAGGTCGATGAACTCCCGCCGGTCCGCCTTCTCCACCAACATGTCACTCCCTTCCAAATCTGTCGTCATGTTCACCTGCAAGCAAGTGGGGACAAGTTACCAAGACCCCGCTGGGCCTCCCTCGCCCCATGCCTCTTATTCTGTGCTCCGTGGCTCCATCCTCATCTCTTGGTCACCCCCTCCCAGCCCCCAGAAGGCTGTGTCTGCCCCGTGGGGGTGCTGCCCGCGGGTCATGGCTGTTCTCTCTGCAGGAGGGGCCAGGGGAGGCTGCTCAGGGAAGAGAGAGGCCCCTGTGGGCACCTGTACACGTATGAACATGCGGGCGCACCCGGCTCCTGCTGTCAACAGTTAGGCCGAAATGCGCCTTGCATCACACCTCATTGAAAAGATCCATAAGATGAAAAGAATTCTGGAGACAATGTGAATGTATTGAACGGCATACTTAGAATTGTACCATTTTAGGCTACACATATTTTTTCCCATGGTTAGAAAACAATAATTACAAGCAAGCAGTAAAAAATAAGATGCAAAAAAGGTTTATTTCTCTAACCTTCCAAGAGAGGTATTGGGGTCTGCCTCCCACACCTACAGCATGTCAGTCTTCTTGCAGCTCCTGAGCCAGGGTCTGAGTTATTCGAGTCCCTGGGTTCACTGGGACCACCTCTGGTGAAGGCAGGCAGGATATCTGAACACGAGATTTTTCTTCCAAGAGCAAGTCTACACTGTGTGTGCGTGTGCTCAGTCATTCAGTCGTGTCCGACTCTTTGGGACCCCATGGACTGTAGCCCACCAGGCTCCTCTGTCCGTGGAATTTCCCAGCAAGAATACTGGAGCAGGTTTCCATTTCCTTCTCCAGGGGCTCTTCCTGACCCAGGAATTGAACTTGTGTCTCTTGCATCAGCAGGCAGATTCTTTACCACTGTACTGCCTGGGAAACCTATACTAGGATGACCTTTAAAAGCCTTATTTTATGGTGCTTTCTTTTTCTCCCCTCAAAACACACACTGGAAAGCAATTTCAGTTTTCTCAGAAAATCAAAGCTTCTAATCAGCTGACAAATATACTTTACTTGGAGTCATGAGTTTTGGTTACGCTTATCTTTAGTAAGAAGTGCGCCAAGTGTTTATTGGTCTGGAGCTATGTTTCTTATTGCTTTGAAGAAAAACTCACTTTGGGTTGCCCTGATTTTAGACTAGGTTTTACTCTAAAAATAGCTGACGTTCTAGAATTCTCTTTGGACACAAAGGTGACCTGAGAGAGACTGACTGCAGTGGGTTGTGTTCTCACAAAAGATGGATGTCTTGGTCCCTGGTACCCGGGAATGGGACCTAATTTGGAAACAGAGTCTCTGCAGATGTACCCAAGTTAAAGTTACAGTGAAGTAGGGTGGGCCATACAGCCAATGACTGGTGTCCTTGTAAGAGAAAGAAGGGAGATTTGGACCCAGAGAAAAGCGGGAACACAGGGATGAAGGCCACATGAAGGAGACAGAGATTGGGGGATGCAGATACAAGTCAAGGGAAACCGAGGGTTACTGGGGGCCACCAGAAACTAGAACAGCCTGGGCCACTTTCTTCCTAGAGCTGGTAGAGGGGACATGGCCTGCTGGTACTGTGATCTCAAACTTCTAGTCTCAAGCACTGCAAGAGAATAAATGCTGTTGTCTTAAGTCACCAGTTTGTGGCCCCTTGTTAAGGCGGCACTAGAGAACTCATCATGGGACTCAAATGAACTAATGGGCTTGAATTCTTCTCATGAGGACATCAGTAAGATTGGCCAGTGCTATTTTACAATTGAGAGCCAGTAAACTGAAGCTATCTTTAAAGAGCTGGTGTAAGGTCTTAAAAATGTTCCACAAACCCAGTGGTATACTTCCTAAGGCCGACCTATCATTATTTAAGGTCAAGGTCAGCCACCACATTGCAGTCAGGTGGATTTCGACCCTTCATCCTCTGTTCATTACTCCTGCAGAAGTGTTGCTGTGCTTGGCTCTGAGGGGCTAACACCGTGTACTCACCCACGGAGCTTACCTGGGCCATGTCATCTAAACAGTTGAAAATGTACTTCCTTGCTTCTTTTGACTTAATCCCCGTCTCTGCCTCGTGGTCATCTGGTGTCTGGTCAAGAGAGGCAACAGGCCATTGGTAATACGAATTGCTTCCTAGTCACTGTGCCTCAAACCTGCCAACCTCTGCTGCTCCCCCTGAGGATCTTTTCCTACCTTTCATAGGGGAGAAGGGCTTCTTAAAGCGACCTGCCCAGAATTCCTTCCTCCCTTCCTGCTCCACACTTAGGTCACCCCTCCTCTTTCCTCCCTTCCCATGAACACCTGTTGGGGGGCCAGCTCTGAGTCCAGTCTAGGGGATCCCTAGAGGGCAGTATATGCCACAACCCCGAGAGAACCACGTTCTCCCCTAAGTTTAAGGGATGCAGTTAGGTTTCATATGTGGAAAAGCAGAAGCCTTTTGTCCACACATTTAAAATTTTTAATTTATCGAACTCATATACACAGAGCTCTCCCTATGTGTCAGGCGCTATTTTTTAAAAAATTATTTATCTATTTAATTTATGTATTTATTTTTGGCTGTGTTGGGTCCTTGTTGCTGCATGCGGCCTTTCTCCAGTTGTGGCCACTGGGGGTTTCTCACTGTGGTGGCCTTTCTTATTATGGAGCATGGGTTCTAGGGCACGTGGGCTTCAGCAGTTGGGGGGCACAGGCTTAGTTGCCATTCTGCATGTGCAGCCTTCCTGGAACATGAATCGAACCCGAGCCCCTGGCATTGGCAGGTGGATTCTCAACCATTGGACTGCCAGGGAAGTCCCCAGGTACTGTTCCAAAGCACGTGAACTCACGTAATGCCCTTCACAACCAACTTAGGGAGGCCAATTACCAGCCCATCTTCCAGAGGGACAAACGGGAGCAGAGATCTTGAGGAGCTTGCCAAGGTCACGTGACCACTGGCTCCGCGTCTGTTTGGCAGTCCCCTCTGCCTGGGTCCAGGGGACACATGTCTGGTTCCTGAACTGGCCTGTCTAGGAAGCTGCTGTTTCCAGTGACTGTGGGGTTTTGGACTCCTTCATGGATCACAGGTAATTGATCCTTCAAGCCTCACTCAAGCACAGCACACCTGGAGCTGCTGAGATACCGGCCTCGCGGCGGGAACAGCTGGCCAGGAAGGCCTGCAGCTCCCAAGATGCAGAAGCGGGCCCGCCCCAGCCGGCCTCAGCCTCCTCCCGCCAGGACTCCTTCACTGGACCTGACCTTGAGCCGCTCACCCTCAACAGCTGCCAAATGCCGGCCTCCCATCAAGAGCCTCAGAGGCTTGCTCAGCTGCCAGATCTCTTTTCTAAATCTTTTGCCATCACTGACCACGCATTATCTCTAAATGTATTACAGTTTGGCTGTGGTTTCTGTTAAAAAAGTATCCACCCACATTCTTGCAAAAAAAAAAAAAAAAAAACCCACCTAAAATGAACACAAAACACACTTAAGATGTGTATTATTTTCTCCTTCCCAGGGGGGAAAAAAACCATTAATTTTAATTACTAGGCACAGATCAAAGTGAAAGCAAAATATGTTTCCATTAAAGTCAAACCGCCCGAGTTTACGGTGTGCAGTGAGGCGCTACACCACCTGCCCGCGGGGCCAGCAGACCCCTCCCGGAGCCTTCGGAGCCCGTCTTGCTGCCTGCAAGGCGCTCTTCAGGGCCTGGCTCAGATGCTCCTCCTAGACCCTCTGCCATAGCAGGAATCAAGCCTCCCTCCTCCAGGCTCCCACGTTCTGTTCCTGACTGAAACAGGGTGCTGGTCATGAGGAGGGGGCAGGGCTTGCCACACAGGCTCAGTCTCCCTCTGCACTGGGAGCTCCTTAAGGACAGGGGGCTGTTCACATCCTTCATTTCTCTATCCAGTAGCCAACCAGGCAGGTCGTCCGGGTTTACTGGATGAAATCGAGGGAGTGTAGCAATCAGAGCTTGAGGTGCAGAGGTGCAAAGGTCAAGCAAAGCGGTGCTTTCTGAACATTCAAAAATCCATCCACCTCCCCCGTGGCCGAATCAGAGTCAGAACCAGGGCCCACATGCCTCGGTCAAAGGCTCCCTGCAAATGGGACCTTCTTCCCTGAAAGCCGGGTGCTGGTGAGGAACAAGCGGGGTGCTCTTCCTACCTTCAGCCTCCACAGAGGATACGGCGAGTCCGTGTCCCGGTTGAAAAACCTAGTTGTCTTTGTCCCCGCGCTTAATAAATATTCTGCTGGCAAACCCTGTGTTTGTGAAATATACCGGATCTGCAAGGAAAGATGGGAATGAGGTCAGGGCTTTTCCTGTCACCATACACGTGGTATACTAACGGCTCTAGCATCGCAGAGAAAAATGACAATTTTATACGGAGAGAAAGAAATAATCAAAGGGAAAGGGAAAAGGAAGAAGAACAAAGAAAGAAAAGCCAGGCGATCCTCAATTTTAAATTTGGATACTGGTACTTAAGGAGATAACACAGATAAGATGCTTCAATAAAGGTTGAGGCTAAATTAAAATAAAAAAAAGCGATCGAAGGGAAGCAAGATTTGGGAGACAGTATCACACCTCAAGCCCCACCCCTGTGTCAGGTTATGAATGGGGTGCCCATCCAGACAAAGGAAAAGAGCTGGCTGAGAACACCGTGCTGTCTGGACCTACCTGATCATACTCTGAAGCTCCTGGATACAGTGGCCAGCCCAGGAACAGCTCTGCAATGACGCAGCCCAAAGACCACATATCAATTGCCTCACAAAATGGTAAACCCAGGATGATCTCAGGGGCCCTTAAAAGGAAAAATGGAAGAAAAAAAAGTCATTAGCAATTTGGAAATGCAGGAAGCTATTTCTATATGAATTCTACAAAAAAAAAAGAAAGTCCAGTCTTTCAAACCCAAGCTACCGTTACTGACCCCCTCAAGGTCCTGTTGTTTTGGGGCTGGGCTGCAGTGATCCCTGCATCCTTTGGCTTGGTCCTCCCATCAGCAGGGGGCCTGGCTGGATGACTGGCTGAGATGCATGGTAGGTCTGAGGTTGTAGAGCAGACCGCAGAGGGAACCATAGCTACTGCTTCATTACCATCATGCTCCAGCCAAATGAGCTAGTCAACGCTTTTGAGATACTCAGGAATTATCTTTTGTAGCTGAAAACCCAGGAAACCAACCTGCAACCTGAACAGTCAGTGGAAGCTCTGAGTCTTGACCACTGGGTCACCAGGGAAGTCCCAAGAATGCCCAGTTTTTACAAAGGAATTCTGAAGTACAGGTATTCTATTTGCAGTCATATATAAAACAAGTTGCCTCCACCCAGAAAGGGATTAAATCCACTATCTATTTACGCCAACAATTCCTTTTTAGGAGTTTGTATCACACTTTTCCAAGAAAACAGTATGTTTTTTTCATTACCTTCTAAAGAATTCTCTACTATAAAGTACCTGGTTCATGATCCATAGTTCGGGTGTTAAACAGATTTCCATTATAAACCCTTTCCTAACTTTAGAAACTATGTTCCTTCACATGATAAACCAGGTTACCTGCTGGAACTTCTGAAGGAAATCACTTAAACTCAAAGAGAAAAATTTCACATGTAGTTGGTAATCAAAACCAAAGACCACAGAGTAGCTCCGGTTTTCTAGGAATTGGTCATGATTGCTAGGGGTATGTTTTGGAGAAAACCAAGTTCAGAGCATGAGATATGAACTCAGTTTATGTCTTTTTTTTTTCTTTTTATCGTGGTTCAAGGCACTCTGCTGATGCACTGACCCCAACTTCAGTTTTCTCTATAAACGGTCCCCTTGATGAAGTGATCCAGGAAGATGTAACTCTCCACCTTTTCAGCAACCTGGAGAGGGAGCCTGGGAGCTGGGAGACTATTCTGTATCCGGGTTATCTTTGCCCGTCCAGCAGGAGAGGGAGGGAGGGGGTGCCAGGAGCACCTCCACTTGTTGGAGCTTTGAGCTGAATTTTCCCTGCCCACAAAGCATCTCCCTCTCTGCTCCTTTAAACTGGCTCTCATTGCTTTTTTTTTTTCTCTACATAATGGTACTGAAAAAACAAATAAGAACCAAAAGATCTTGCTATCAAGTCTTTTGATTTTTCAGCTGTAATAAGGAGTCTTCCCTTCCTTGGAGCTGGAGAGGCAGCACTATGTTGGTGCTTCTAGAGTGCCGAGATCATGGTCTGGGCGCAGAGGCCAAGGCTGGGTCTCCGTGGGCTTTGAAGGAGGGGCCTGCTGCAGAGGGCCGGGGAGTGAGCTGCTACTTAAGGGGTCTCCCCTGTCCCCGTCCCCTTGCTGCTGGGCGTCTTCAGCTCCAGTGTTGGGCCTGGCACTTCGCCCTGTCTTTGGTCTTTGTCTCTTCCCAGCCTAGGTGCCGACGGTTCATGTGGACGTGGGGGACAGCTCTTGCCCTCCGGCATGGATGCCCTAGGGAGGCTGGGGAGGCATCAGTACTGGACTGTCCCGGGTCATGGGACCTTCGACCTGGCCTAGGTCACTGTGTCCAGCGGTGCCCCCACACACCAGGGCTTCCAGAGCCACAGATCATTGTGTGGAACTGAGGAGACTACCGCAGGTTGCTTCCAGCAATGCCATCTCTTCATCGGTGGTTTTGGTTTATTAAAAAAAAACAACAACACATCTTTTCGAAAAGAAGGGAGTATCTCAAAAGAACATGATAGGGAAAGCAACATGCTCCTATTACACATGTGGCAGAACCCGCTTTGCTTTCTGCCCTCTCTGTTAGAGAGCCAGACATGTCCACCTGCCTCCTCTCGTGTGCAGACCTGGGCCTCTCCTTGGGGAGGTACCCGCTCTGGTCCTAAGAAGCCCCTCCTGTGGCAGCTGCTGCTGGCTTGGGATCAGGCATCTCGGCACCTCTGTCCCCCATTCTTGTCCCTTTGCCCGTTGTAGCCTGGACGCTCCAGTCTCCAGGTCGGGTCTTAGGAACAGGCTGGTCCGGTTCCGTGGGGCCATCTCTGGACTTGACCATGAGGCTGCACCTCCTATCAGATTAATTAACTGGCCCTCATGCCCCAGTACTCTTGCCTGGAGAATTCCCAGGACAGAGGAGCCTGGTGGGCTACAGTTCATGGGATCGCAAAGAGTTGGACACAACTGTGTGACTAACTTTCACTTTTTCATGACCCTAAGCAGACCAATGGGAAACCCTGGAAACCCATTTCCCAGATTCTGTTCCCTGATGATCTGCCCAGCAGAATCCAACAGGCAAGACTGTCATGCAAAGGGCATGCCAGTGATGTTCTTGGGTGAGAAACAGCAGACTCACATTACAGGAACAGGACCTGTGAAATCATTTAGTTAGGGACTTCCCTGGTGGTCCAAGGGTTAAGACATTGAGGTCCTAATACAGGGGGTTCAGGTTTGATCCCTGGTTGAGGAAGTAATATCCCACATGCTGCAACTAAGAGTTCTCATGCCTCAACTGACACCCAGCACAGCCAGATAAATGGTAAATAAATATTAAAAAAAATTGTTTAGTCCATCAGAAAATGGAATGACAGCAATTCCTGGCATTGTGATATATACAGCAGGGGATTTCTTTTGCTGTGGTCCTAGTGAGCAAATGCATGGGCATCAGGCAGGGCAGCTGGGAGACAAAAGAAACAGAAGGTGCAGCCCTGTACCCCACAGGTTGCTGGGGAGGCGACACCAAAGCACAGGTGACAACTGAAGTCGAGCCCCAAAACATACACAATACACACACACACACACATACAGAAACAGGCCTAATCCAAGCGCACACTCTCGCTCCAGTGTCACCGTCTAAAAACAATAAAACAGAACGCGAGAACAAAACACGCCAAAACCAAACCTCTCCTAATCCCTTCAGCTCCCCGCAGCTGTTGCCCTAGTTCTCTGTTCTCCTTCCAAAGCCAAATCTCTGAAGAGTCATCTCCGGCAGCTTCCACTGCTCTGCCTCTCGCATCTGCCCTCCGTCCTCTCACTGGACCTGCCCCTCCACTCCACTCAAGCGCGGAGCTCGCCGAAGCCAGCAGGGACCATGTCGCGTCCACTGGGCAGTTTCTCAGCTCTGGAGCCTGAGAGTCGTGTTTCTTCCACACAGCTGATCGTTCCGTCTGGTCTTGAAACAGGCAGTCTTGGTTCGCAGGACTCCCTGCTCCTGCATTTGTTCTGCTGTTGCTGACAACTTGTCCTCTTCTATCCAAGGGCTGCCGATGGCAAAGCCCCAGGACCTCTTCTCTTTTCTTGTTTCATTGTTTCTCTAGGTAATTCTTATGGGGTTGAACCATATCCAAAAGTCATGCTGAAGTCCTAATCTTCGATAGCTCAACGTGTGCCCTTCTTTGGGAATGGGGTGACTACAGATGTCATCAGCTACGATGACGTCGTCCTGGAGCAGGGTGCCTCCTTCATCCAGTATGGCCGGTGTCCTTGGAAGAAGGGGGAGATCTGGACACAGACGCAGAGGGAGGATGGCCGAGTGAAGACGGAGGCAGACTGGAAGGATGCTGTCACAAGCCAGGGAGTCACCAGAAGCTAGAAGAGGCAAGAGGGCCCCTCTCTGGAGGCTTCAGAGGGAGCATGGCCCTGCCGACACCTTGATTTTGGACATCTAGCTCCCAGAACTGTGAGAGAACAAGTCTCTGTTATTCTGAGTCATGTATCTTGTGGCACTCGTCTCTGCATGCTAGGAAATTGCGACAGTCATCGTGTCCATTCTTAGCAGTTTAAATTCCATTTTGTGTATTTCCAAAAGTCTGTCTCCATCTTGGACTTTTCAGCTTTATGTTTCTGATGGCGTGACATCTCCATTGGAATCTCTCTCGATCACCTCAACTTGTGTTTAAAAGGGAACTCTTCTCCTCTGCACCCTCGCACCCCAAATAATTCCTCCCTCTGTCCTCTGTTCCATTAAATGGAATTCCTATCGCCCCCCACCCCCCACCCCACCCCATTACTCATGCTGGAAACCTGGGATTGATCTCTGACTCCTCTCTCTCCCTCTGCATTCTTGCCACTCAATAAGGGCAGCTCCGAAGTAGCTCACTTGGCCCTGGATTCTCCACTTCTGCTGCCACGGCTCTGGCCCTGACCACCTCACCTGGGCCTTCCTGTCTTTCCACTTCATCACTGCTTCCTCCAATCCACTCTCTACCAGCTCAACAGGTCACAGGCCCCCTGAAGTCCTTCCCAGGCTCCCTGCCATGCTGAGAACGAAATCTCAGTCCCCTGCCCAGCCCGGCACTGTGGGCCAGTCCACCCTCCCAGTTCAGTGAGCCCCAGCCTAACCAGTTTCCCGAGCCTTCTTGCGGAGTTGTTGCTTCAGCATCGAATGCTTTCTCTGCTGGTTCTCAGGTGGTGGCTCCCTTCTCGCTCATCCTTCAAACCCCTGCTTAATTGTCATCGCCGCCGAGAGGCGTCCCTTGACACCAGTTAGTCTCCATCTCTGGTGCCTTAAATGTCACTTTACAGCACCTTCCCAATAACCTCCTCACTGTCCGTCTCCTCTGCTGCGTCTACGAGGGCAGCACAGGGTCTGGCATTTAGGAGCCAATCAGTAAGGATTTGTAGATTGAATAAACCTTAATTAAATATAAGAAAGTGCTAAAATATGTGATTCAGATGGAAAGTTCTAAGGCTTGCAAACAAAGGAGGGTGGAAGGGGCGAATCTTCATGAAGGAACAGGAGCCCAGGCGTGAGTCTTTCGCCCCGGGGAAGAGCATGCATGTGAACGGGCAGGACTGGAGGCCCAGAAGGCACCGAAGGATGTACACCTACCTGTAGGCAGCTCATAAAAGAATTACAGCAAAAAAGAAAAAGCCAGTGAAGGTAGCAGGTGGCCCTGGGATAATGCAAGGTCAGGACCTCAGGGCCTTCGGCCAACACACAATGTGTGCCCAGCACACGAAGGTGAGGCAAAGCCCGGCGGGCTTCTCCGGAGAGGTAAAGTGGCCTCCAGGCACAGGGCGGGTGAGTACACGCCCCATCTCTTCCCACTTCCTCTAGAAGCCATCATCCACTCAGCTCCACACTGTGGGCTTGCTGGAGCCCTCTGTGGTGCAGCCCTCTCTTGTAAACCCCTACTCGTCTGCTGCCTTTGGTTTGAACCTTCTCCAATTTACTCTGAAACTCTCCCCCATTCAAAGGCTGTGTCCTCTTGTCTGCACATGTGACACGCTGGTCACATTTCTGAGACAGCCTGTCCTCCCCCGCCCCTTCCTCACTCAAACCTTGCTCTCGGTGCTGGTGGACTGCGTGGTGAACATATAGACATGAACCAGAGCAGTCCAATAAATACTAACTGACCACCTGAAGGACTGATGCTGAAGCTGAAGCTCCAATCCTTTGGCCAACCTGATGCAAAGAACCGACTCACTGGAAAAGATCCTGATGCTGGGGAAGAATGAAGACAGGAGAAGGGGACAACAGAGGATGAGATGGTTGGATGGCATCACTGACTCAACGGACATGAGTTTGAACAAACTCGGAGATAGTGAAGGACAGGGAAGCCTGGCGTGCTACAGTCCATGGTGTCGCAAAGGGTCGCACACGACTGAGCGACTGAACATCTGTTGTATATATATGTCCAGGTGTTCGCCCTCCAGTGTCCCAAGGGCAGGGCCTTCGTATCTGTGTTTTGAGTCTCAGTGTGGTACACAGCAGATGCTCCAAAAAAATCTGCTCAACTCCCTGAGGCCACGAGCCCTCAGGTCAGGAAGGCACTTCTCTGTCCGGGCCCCTTAGTAATCCCTGGGGAACCAAAGACCCCTCTGCTATGATTAGGCAGATGCCTGGTCCTTGTTCCCCTGGTCTGTAAGGCTCCAAGCTCCTGGATGTTCAAAGTCAAGTCTAAAATAGGTTTCTTTTTGTTCAGTGCACCTGAAGCCCATTCGACGGTTGCTAAGGTGTACTTATTCTTCAGTGAAGAAACCATTATCAGCAGGGGTAATCCTAAGACAGAGTTTAGGGCCCCCCATTTAGTCACTTAGTGGAATAATTCAACTGCCATTTTCTCTGTGCCAGGCACTGTGTGCTGGGTGCTGACGATCAGAAACCAGACCCTGTGGTTCCTCCAGGAGTTGACTGTCTGGGCGGAGGCAACACTGGGCCTGCAGCCAACATACAAAGCAGGTGAGGCAAAGCCTAGAGGGTTTCTCGGGAGAGGTGGGCGAGGTGGCCTCCAGGCACAGGGTGGGGTGAGTACACATCCATCCCTGGGCTCTCGATGCCCCTCTGGTGTCTAGCACAGCTCCTGGAGCACCCAGGTGCTCACCACACCTCTGGAGAAGGAATAAACCTTTCTGTTTCAACCCCACACCCTCAGCAGGCACCAGTTTTCCCTGCAGCTGGCGCCATCTCCTTGGCAACACTGCCTATGACAAGAGGCAGACTACTTGGCCTTTCTATTTCAGAGTTTACATGCTTTAAAAAAAAAGAAAAAAAAAATCACATCCTGATTTCTTGCATGGAGGCTGTTTCTGGTCTCGGTTTGGGTCCACAGCGGGTAGGACTGCCAGCTTGGGACATGGCCTTACCCCTCTGGGCTCAGAACCGCCCAGGCTGTGTCAGGGACTCAACCTTCACTTACCAGCCCATAGAATCCTCTTACAGGGGCTGCTCACTGCTATTCTGGGACATCAAAAATACTTGAAACACACACGAAGTGTCAGACAAAATTTGCACCTAAGAAAGAGAGATTGTTCCTTTCCAACATTTCCATAGCAAGACATGGAAAATTCTATCTTTCTATAGAAAGAGAATGGATAACTGTCATTTTTGAAACTCCAGTGATTAAGCTTTGATATTTCACTCCGGTGGCTCTCCTGACAGTACACATAGCTGGTGAGGCATTCCCAGATCACGCGCAGATGTTGTGACCCTGTGGGGGAATGACCCTCAACAGAGGCATGGGCACCACCTGAGTTGAGTGGAAACACTCAGGACCCCGAGTTCACAGTGCCGTCAGGTCATGGCTGTATACCGATTTCCTAACGTTGGTAGGAGGATAAAATGAAACAGCATCATAGGAGCACCTAGCACAGGGCCTGGCCCGGAGAAAGCAGTCAACAGATAGTACATCACTTATATATTATGTACAATGTGTCTAAGTCCATGTGATGGCCATTACATAAAGAGTGTCCCTTTTCCTCATTTAAAAAAATTTTATTTATGTTATTTATTTTTTGGTTGCACTTGGTCTTCATTGCTGCATGCGCTTCTCTAGTTGCAGCAAGCAGGGGCTACTCTTGGGTTGTGGTGCAAGGGCTTCTTACTGCAGTGGCTTCCCCTGTTGCCGAACACGGGCTCCAGAGCATGGCCTCAGGAGTTGGCGGCACGAGGGCTCAGTTGCCCCATGGCATGCGGAATCCTCCCAGACCAGGGATCAAACACATGTCCTCTGCATTGGCCGGCGGATTCTTAACCAGTGCATCACCAGGGAAGCCCCCCTTTCCTCATTTTAAAGGTCCATTTTCTTCCTTACAAATTGAAACATTAGGGAAACTGTCTAAATATATTAAAGCAAAACCATTAAAGAGTTTTTTCATTTATCTATACGAAAAAGGTACAAAGATTAATATAACCAACAACGAAGTCCCTGCCATTTAGCTTTAGGAAAATGACTGCCCATCCACAACCCCCTACTTCCTCCTGCTGGAGAGCATGACCCTAACCCTGCATCACCTTTCACAGTACAAGCCCTTCCTCACCCAACCTCCCTGGCCAAGTTCATGTCTCCATCATCCACACTAATAACACAAGTGCGAGGTTCATGGCCACTCCCAACTTGGGCAATAAATCTGCTACACTAATCAGAGAGCACAGGAAGGACTGTGCATTTCTGGAAAAATGTTACTCAATTTCTCTGGGTTTTTATTTCACCATCTATAAAGTGTGATTATTAATCTTGCTTTTTTCCTTGTCTCTGCAGCAGCTTATGAAGATAAATTACGTTTGGTAGAATTATAAAGCAGTTTGAACTCTCTGGAAGCAAGACACTCTGTTAGTCCATGGTATTTATAATCACTGATATTATAAGGTGTAGTTGAATTGAACTGCAGTGAAAAAGCCTGTTCCCACAAATATATGTAGATTGAAAGTAACCTCAGTATGGCTGGGGCAGAAGCAATCAAAATGTAAAACTGTATTTCAGATAGGTTGTTAAATCTTATGTTTCCGCTGCAAAAATAAGGAGACTTGGAAAGGCTGACACCCACTCAGAGGCACTATTTGAGCTGGTGACCTGGACGGGGAGGCAAAGGATTACATCAAGGCAACATAGGACCCCAGGAGCGGTGGAAATCTGAGGACTCAGAGGAGGCTATTTTAGGGAAATTGGACCCCCAAGCACAAAGGATTTTCACAGAAGGCAACCTGAAAGGTGAATGGTGGAGAGCGCCTCGGGGCAGTATTCCTAGAAGATGGGGTCGTACCATGTCAGGGGGACCCAGAAAGGTCCAAGTGGAAATAGCAGCTGAGGCCTGGCTAATCCAAGGTCAACCTGGGGTTTGATTTTGAAAAAGATACAGCTTCCCTGGTAAATAGGAGATACTAAAGAAGCAGCTCTGTCTTTGAGGTGCTTGACAAATGGATGAAAGACGAAGTGACTCAGAGATGGAGCTCCGGGAACAAATCACAGTGTGAGGTTGACCAGGAGCCCGCTCATCGTGTGAGCCTGCCCTGAGCCAAGGTGATAAGAAGACTGGTCCAACCAAACACCGTGCATCCTAAGAGCTCCACGCACCCTCCACAGAAGAGATTTTCTTCTGTAAGAAAATCTGCCTTGTAGTACGACGAGGAGGACGCTGTCATCTGACAGTGACAAAGCTCTGACTCCAGAAGGGAAGCCAGGAAACACACCCAACTGGTGCCAGTGGTGGTCCCAGCTTGATGATTCACATGCAGTGAAATTGTTTCAGAGGCATTCTAAAAGTTCTTTCTCAGGGCCACTGCTGATTGCCCTAAAACTGTGTGTGTGCTATGAGGATTCAAGATCCTCACTGGTGATGCTGCCGTAATCGAGCATCTCCAGTTCTCACGAACAGAAATGCTTAAGACATCAGAACGAAGCATCACATCCACCTGGAAAGTTGATTATATATAATCAGGGTTTGATGGTGTTGGTGACGTCATTCACACGCCATACTTGGACAGTCTCCCGAAGGAAGTGCGTTTCCTTGAGTTAACCAACCAACCATTTCAGGACAATGTTAGAATCAGAGTGGAAGTGTTTTTGGATTTGTATTGGCAATGAACATTTTGGCTCTGAGTAAGACTTGCCCGGTGTACACTAAATATATATGCACGCACACACACACACATACACACGCACACGCGTGCATACATATCTCCATCCTCCCATTCCCTACCCCTGTGCTGACCCTTGGTTCCCAGCTCTGCTTCAGCTCTGCAAAGTTCAGTGCTAAAATCTAACCTTCTTGCTTATGTATCAGAAGAAAACTTAGTGACTATAATCTCCAAAGGCTTCTAAAAAAATTGGTATAATTTGGAAACCAGTTCCCAGATATCTAGAGGATATTCTGATGTTAGCCTCTAATTCTTTGTAAACCACTTTAAGAAATGTTCCTGGGAAGAATGACTTGGACCCCATATCATGAAGTCAGGAGATGCTGGAGAAAGCCTGCTCTTGCCTTCCAACACCCCATGGGACTATAATTTACCAGATTTTATGCTCATACTTTTGGTGAAAGTACATGCTCAGTAAATGTTTGTGGAAGCGCCTGTTGGCCAGGGAAATGGAATCTCAGATTTTGGCAAGTGTCTACATCCAGTCCCATCGCTTCATGGCAAATAGATGGGGAAACAATGGGAACAATGGCAGACTATTTTCTTGGGTTCCAAAATCACTGCAGATGATGACTGCAGCCATGAATTAAAAGATGCTTGCTCCTTGGAAGAAAAGCTATGACCAACCTAGACAACATATTAAAAAGCAGAGACAGTACTTTGCCGACAAAGGTCCGTCTAGTCAAAGCTATGGTTTTTCCAGTAGTCATGTATGGATGTGAGAGTTGGACTATAAAGAAAGCTGAGTGCTGAAGAATTGATGCTTTTGAACTGTGGTGCTGGAGAAGACTCTTGAGAGTCCCTTGGACTGCAAGGAGATCAAAACCAGTCAATCATAAAGGAAATCAGTCCTGAGTATTCATTGAAAGACTGATGCTGAAGCTCCAATACTTGAGCCACTTGATGCGAAGAACTGACTCACTGGAAAAGACCTTGATGCTGGGAAAGATTGAAGGCAGGAGGAAAAGGGGGTGACAGAGGATGAGATGGTTGGATGGCATCACCGACTCAATGGGAGTTTGAGGAAACTCCAGGAGTTGGTGATGGACAGGGAAGCCTGGCATGTTGCAGTCCAGAGTCAGACACGACTGAGTGACTGAACTTAATTACACTTAGAGATTCTTTTTACACACATACAGCTCCAGGTTCTTTTATAAAGTTAAAAAAATCTTTGATTGTGAATGACAACACATGTAAAAAGAAGTGCACAGAGCAAAACCACAACAGCCCCCTGACTTCTCAGAAAGTGACACCCAGTGCCACTCACAGCTGGGGGGAGAGACGTGGTGGGCATCACCGAGCCCCTCCCGCACACTGGCCCTCTCTGCATGCGGCAGTGACACGTGGCAGGAGTATGTGCATCTTGTAGTGTGGCCCTCACACCTCCAGGGATCAGGGTCCTTAGCAGGAGGACCAGAGCAGAGTCCCGACTCACAATGACAGGTGTGCAGCACAAAGCCCGGGGCAGCTGCTGCAGAGGAGGAAGGAGACAAAACCTTGGATGTTCTTTTCAGTTCTGCTGGTTGGCTGTTTCTTCTGCTTTGTAGCTAGTCTGCTGACTAAAATTGAGGGTTGAAGCTGCATTTCGAGCTTTGGGAAGTCTGCTGACACCAGGGAGGCCTCACCCACGTGGCACTGTCACCAGCCGCTTCCTGAGGCCACTCCTCTTTACTCTGCACTGGGAGGGAATTTGGAATTTCAGTTTCTGTGAACCCGTGGCAGATGCAGCCCCTCCACTTTATTCAGAGTGGTTATGTGTTACCCCCAGTGGGGTGGAAGTGGGATGTCAGGCCAGGAGGAAAGGAGTTAACTCACCTCTGAGTGAGTTAACTAAAGGCTCAGTCATTGATGCCTTCAAGCTGGGATGCTGGAGAAGACTTGAGAGTCCCTTGGACTGCAAGGAGATCAAACCAGTCAATCCTAAAGGAAATCAACCCTGAATATTCATTGGAAGGACTGATGCTGAAGCTCCAATACTTTGGCCACCTGATGTGAAGACTGATTCATTGGAAAAGACCCTGATGCTGGGAAAGACTGAAGGCAAAAGGAGAAGGGGCAGCAGAGGGTGAGATGGTTAGATAGCCTCCCAACTCAATGGACATGAATTTGAGCAAACTTTGGGAGATAGTGAAGGACAGGGGAGTCTGGCGTGCTGCAGTCCATGGTGTGGCAAAGACTCGGACGTGACTTAGCGACAGAACAACGGCCTCTATCCCAAATGAAAGCACACTAAGAAGGTACTATTACTTATTTATATGCAAATTATTGATTTCAGGGGAGAACTTTCCCTTGGTTAACTCTTAGCTTCCACTGGCCCACAGTGAGTTCTCAGAAATGCTTCTCAGGACTGAGCTGAACCAGCACGAGGCTGGAGAGCCAATATGCTCTCCTGCCTGGGGCCCCTAGGTGCCCAGCTCTTGGCAAGTGAACTGTACCAAGGCTCATCTTGGGTTATTTCCCTTCTTATGGCACCAGCTGGCTCTGTGGCTTGCAGGGCTAAGTCAGGAGGCAGTCTCTATGGCTGATGGCCGGGGATGAGGAAGACAGGGCCTGGAGATAAACCTGCTTGTTGTTTGAAAGGGAGGTGCATTTGGTGTCACTGACTGGAGACTGTACCACTCGAGAGAGCAGGAGCCGAAACCTCAGCTATGGGAAGGAGCCCACTGAGTAAAGAAGCTGAACACATGCTTGAGGGTGACTTTCCCTGTAGCCAGGGGGATATTTCCATCCTCAGGCAAGGCCTCCCTCCTGCTACTGCGCTGTCGGTAGATAATTACAGAGAAAGAAGGGCAAAAGCCAGCTGATATGCTACCTAAGCAAGCTTTCAACTAAAGCCAGCGGTTCTGGTCCACGGAGTGCAGAAGTGTCCTGGCTGCACGTGGACAGGCGCGTGGGGGAAGAAGAGCTAGGTGTGTGAGGCTGGCTCTGCCAGGAGACCAGATGGGCGGGAGAGAATGGAGGTACCATTCCTCACTCAATTCTACCACAGGACATGCTGCAGAGGGGCCTTAAACCATGGTCTGTTCAGATCTGCCCTGGTCAGGGCAAAGATGCAGCCCCCATGGTGGCTGGTTGTTTGTTCTGACGGGAGTTAGGATGAGAGAGTGGGCATAAATCCCAGTTTCTCCAGCCAAAGGCAGCTGATTTAGGGAAAACCTAATATTCACCTTTTCCTAGAGGAACTGGAAACAAAACAAACCTCCAGTTTGCTTTCTTGTGCTCACTTGGGTCATGGAGGAAAAATGAGGCTGGCTTTTTACAGCTGACATGAGGGGCTGCCGGAGTGCAGGGGATGATGCAGGCTCTGGAAGGCCCCTGATCCTTTGACTGCTGCAGGACAGAGGAATGGAGGCCACTGGTGACAGCCAGGGACGTCACCGTGATGCACCCACAACACACTGCAGACGAGAGCCTGGAAGACATTTCTGCTGGTGGAAGGGGAGCAGGCTGTCCCCCCAGATGAGAACACCACTGCTCATCTGTCCAGAAACTTGTTTTTCTCATCCTAACAATGAGGCCTCTTTGTAACCCAAGAGCTGGGACTCTCAGATCTTGCCTTTGGAATGGAGTAGTCTTCAGCAAAAGAGATTAAAATGTTCATCTTGTTCCTTGGAGCACCGAACCCCACTCGAGCTGAGTGGGCTGACCCGAGTGTAGAAATAGAGCATTGCACATCAGTTGGCTTGGGGCTTAAGAGGTGGAGGAAAAGGAAAGGAAGATGGACTTGAGAGGGATGGGGGGAACCACCTGGTGGGAGCACAAGAGGCAACAGGGCAGGACCATCCAGACTCATCAGGGTAGTCAGGACGAGGCCCTCGCAGCACCCCGGCATCCCTTCCAACCCCCCTTGCCCCCACCCGTACCTGCACCCCCAGTTTGCCTCTGTGGAAAGCCCTCCTCTGGCTGTCAAGGCTTCCAACTCAAATCCTGCCTCCTCTAGAATTCTGGCCTGACCAAGGCTCTCTCTGAGTCTGTGTCCCCACAACACATCTGCCAATTCCAGTCCTTCATTCATCCCTGCCCTGATAACTGTTTCTTAAAATGAGAAAAATCTATCAGTGGCTTCTCAGCTGGACTGGAAGCATCCTGAGCAGTGGACATCTGTTATTCATCTCTGTGCACCTGGCACAAATGCTGTGGGGGCGAGTCCTCCACATATATGGATGGTCACGCTTCACACTCACGGATTGGGAGAGGCAGAGGTCTCAGTCTCCTTTTCCTACCACAAACCCTGCAGGATGTAGTCAGTGTTCAACACACAGATGCTTGCTGACGAAAGTCATTTTCTGAGGAAGAAGTAAACACAGGGACTTCTTACTATTTGTTGTTTATGTATCATAGATGTATGTGTGGCTTCCCCGATGGCTCAGCAGCAAAGAATCTGCCTGCAATGCAGGAGATGCGGGTTTGATTGCTGGGTCAGGAAGATTCCCTGGAGGAGGAAATGGTAACCCACTCCTGTATGCTTGCCTGGAGAATCCCATGGACAGAGGAGCCTGGTGGGTTACAGTTCATGGGGTCGCAAAGAATTGGACATGATTAAGCACGCACACACGTGTGTTCATGTGTCAGGCAAGAGAAGGGATAGAGAACAAGTGAGCCCTGTCTAGTACTTCCCTGGTAACAGGGATTTCCATGGAAAAATCCTTTATTTTCAATGGGAGAAGCTTGACTTAGGAAGTCTGTGTCTTTAAAAGATATGGAGGGATGGTAGGTGAAGAGAAGAAACTGTTTATCTGGAACTGAGGAAAGAAATAACAACTGGAGATGGGAAGAGAGGAGGCAGCTCGGGAGATTATAAAAGACACAACTAAAAAAAAAGAAACAAGCAATTAAATGAATGTTTGAAAGAATGGTAGTCATCATTGGTATGAAGTTCTGAAAAATCATTTAAAGTAACCGAGCTTGTCACCCTTGCCTCTGCAGAGTGTCAGTTATGTAAGCAGGTCTTTGTATGTGTACATTTAGGCTTGTCCTGGCTTTCCCCATGGGATCAAAAGTTTCTTGAGAAGACAGAGCCCATGTTTGCTTCCTAAGGAAGTGCTAAGCCGCCAGAGAGCAGCCTGGTGGTGCTCTGCACACAACAGGTGTTCCGTCAGCATTAACCAACCAAATTCCGACCCCGCACTGAAAGCCTCTGACACAACTGTCTAGTTCCTTTTCATTCAGGCTCAAAAAGGGTTTGTTTTCCAAGAAACAAAACAACCCCAAATACCCCCAAAGATTCAACTTGGCGGCTAAGTGGAATGTTTCTGCCTGACTCTTTAACGATGCTAACTTGTGTGAAAAATCAAACAGATGTCTTCCTTCCTCTCTCTTCTGGGGTCCCCTGACTTTACAGAGGCTGACAGGCCTCAGACGATCACAGGGCCATCACCGGGGACTCACTGTTCAGACCAGGAAATCAGTACTGCTGGAGGAAGTGTGGCATGTGCAGCACAGAGGCCTTGGGGTTGCGTAAAGGTAAGGCTGATGAAATGCGACACATGTTCCCTAGCCTGGTTATGTTTTTTATTTTCTCTGTGATTGCATCAGCAGTTTAAATGTGAGTTTCATTCCTAGGTGCACCTTAACATCTGGTGAAAATGACTCCATTTTGCAAGGTGGGGCTGAAGGTCTGTCATCCGTTCCATCATCCCTACTGAGAGGCCACATCCCACACCTTTGTCACCGGCCCATCTGCCTTATCTTTAGGACCATTCTCAGGCCTGTCCTGCTTGCTTGGGGAGCCAGCTTTGGGAGGGAAAGGCAGGGGGCAGAGGTGGGGAAACGATGCTATGTGGGTATGTTTCCATCCCGGTACTGTGTTCAATGTGGATAAATATTTGTGTAGCCTCTGTATTTACCATTAATACTGGGATGAAATAATTAGGGACTAGATTTTACTATGGAAAGCAGCAAATCCTGGGGCCGGAGTGGGGGAGGGGACAAGGAAAGCAAAACCCCCAAAGGCAAGAACACAAACATGCTCAAAGCTGGCATCTGACGGTATTATTCACAAACAATATGGGAGAAGGCAGAAGTGTATTTCCTCTGTTCTTCTAAAGGGAAGTTCAGAAAAAGGTCAGGAAGAGAACAATGTGGCCCATCGATCACAGCAGCCTCTAACCTAGAAAGGTTACTTACACGCCTGCAGCCTCCTTTCTCAGTTCTGTAATTACCACTCCCCTTCCACAGATCGCACGCCACTACGGGCTTTATGAATTATGCATTTCATTTCCATCTACCTATACCCTTCTCAGTGACCCGGGCTAAGGCGGAGTGGGCGGGGCGAGGTGCCCCCCCCCCCCCCCCCCCCGTGCGCACGCACACGCGAGGGCCCCAGAGCACCGTGCAAGGCACACTCGTGTGGGTTTGCTTGGTGTTGACCTTCAATTCCCAGACTAAGGTTTTGTTTATTGAACAAATAAGCACTAGCTACCAGCAGGGATTTTCCTAGGGGAAATCACGGTGGGGCACGTTTCCTTCCCCTGAACATTTTTATTGAGGCAAAATGTGGTTAAAATGAGTATTTAGGATGGTCTTAAAGGTGGCAAAGGCAGGGCGGGGGTGTGGGTGTGTGTTTGTGTGTTGTGTATGTCTGCGAGGTGCAGCCTGAGGGATGTATGTGGGGTGTGTGTGTGTGCTTTGTGTGTCTGTGTTGGGAAGCAGCAGCAGCAGCTCCCACTCGGTCCTGCTGCTGGAGCTGGGCTGGGGACTGGCACGGGGGATACCTGAAATAGATACAGTGGCATGAACTTCTGACCCTCTGAAAACTGGCACCCCTCTACCACCAATTCAGAGGGCCCCTGGAAGTCTCTGGGGGCTCTTTGTCTTCACAAATGATATTAATATACCAAAGCGGGTACCATCCTTGGCTCAGGACACTGCTTTTTGGGTATTTTCCTTTCAAATCTTTAAAAAAACATTAGGCTCACTAGAGAAGTGTTATCTCAGACAATCCAGAGAATATGAGAACAGGGAAACCCTGCGAAGCAGACAGAAGGAAGCAGTACCTGAAAGCCCTTCCCTGAGAAGGAAACTGTGCACCTGGGTCTGTCACTGTGAGAGGTGATACAGGTAGAATTTTTAAATCTGCTTTTGAAAAGTGACTTTTGACACATTCAGGGATGACAGTTTTAAGACAGGATATGAAAATAGGGTATGTAATTCCTGAGGTTCATCTCAAGAACACAATAGTAAATGAGATGAATATTAGGGATAAATCACTAGGGCATAAATGTTATTCCTTTAGGTTTTTTTTTTTTTTTAAACTACTCTCAGTGATCATCTGTTTAAGAAGGATTTAGTGACTACTGAACCTCCCTAATGGTACACTGGATAAGAATCTGCGTGCTAATGCAGGGGCCACCAGTTCGACCCCTGATCTGGGAAGACGTCACATGCTGTGGAACAGCTAAGCCCGCATGCTGCACTACTGGCGCCCAGGCTTCACAAGAGAAGTCCCTGCAAGGGGACAACAAGGAGTAGCCCCCATTTGCTACACTTAGAGAAAGCCAGTGAGCAGCAGTGAAGAGCCAGTGCAATCAAAATAAACTGAAAGGATTTAGTGACCACTGTGAGCAAAGCTGTGACACACAGCATCTCGGGGCCTCCAGGATGGCTCCTAGATGCTCACCTCCTCCTAGTCAGTAGTGAATCCCCTCCCACACTGAATCCAACGCGATACTGCAGAAACAACGGGACTCGGTTACAAAAGACGTTGCAGGTGCTACCCTGCCCGCGCTTGGATCACTCACTCGGTGAGAAGCCGGTGGCCACGTTGTGAGGATGCCCAAGCAGTTCTACGGAGAGGCCCACACAGCAAGGAAGTGAGGCCTCCTGCCAACTGCCCGCACCAGCCTGACACCAGCCAGGACAAAGAGCCACCGAGGAAGGTCCTCTAGCCCAGGCCAAGTCTTCAGACAACTGCAGCCCCCGCCTTGAGAACCTGACTGCAACCCTATGAGAGAACTGGAGCAGAACTGTCCAGCCAGGTTGCTCTCAAATTCCTGGCCCGTAGACACTGTGAGATAATACATGTATATTATTGTTTTAAGTCCATGAAGTTTGAGGTCATATGTTATGCAATGATGGGTAACTAAAACCCACGTGTGGCCAGACTTCTAAGAGAGGAGGGATCATCCAAAAGAAGCTTGAGACTTGTTCTTGAGACAAGCCTTAGCTGAGCATCTGCTTGGTGCCCTCTGCTGTACCAGATGCTCCTCCTGGTCCCTTCTCTGCGGGCATACACACTCTGGATGTCAGTGACCACCCTCTTAAAAAAGTAGGTGGCACAATGAAACTGATGTCCAAGGAAGACTTTCAAGTGCCCAGAGGCAGGAAGGCCTGAAAGACAGAACAGAGATTGCAAACTGCTATCCTGTAGGAAGCGTGTGACACAGACACGTACATGGTTTGGCCTGCAAAGAGTTAAAAATTCTTTTTGAATTAGTTGTTAACATTTAGAAATCAAGTGGTATTTCTTAAAAATCTGGATTTCTGGCTTCTCTTGAAATTCCAAGGCTCTGGCAGCTCACGGCTAGAGTTCTGTGCTTGGCAGCAATTCGCCTGGGCTGGGGAGCCCTGTCCCCTTAAATGGCATACAGGTGTGTCTCCTGCTGTGCCCTCACAGCTTGCTGACTTTACTCGCCTGGCCCTACAGGCATGAGGGTACATGCCACCCACAGGAAAGAGGCAAGAGGAAGGACGAATGGAGTAGCTAAGCAAAATGACTGTTTTTAGCTTATATACTGAAGTGATATAAAGTTTTTTGAGTGGTATAAAGCTAGTTATCTTTTATTAAACAAAAAACGTTTTGTGAACAGCTACCCCAGAAGCCAGGGACACTTTAGAACTTAGAAGGAATGTACAACAATGATTACACTTTACATTAAACAGCATGAACTTTAGAAGGATCCTATGTGAAGTGTATGCAGTGTTTGTTTATGAAGGTCTCCATTACAGAAGACCTCAGCTGAGAGGAAGTGGGATGCCAGAGTCTCACTTTGCTGACCTGGCTTTTGATGAGCACAATAATTCACAATAACAGAAAAAAGGAAGGCTCTGGCGCCATAACTCAATGAATATCCACTGGATTCGTCTTTCCTACAAGATACAATAATATGCCCTTTTTTGGCCCTCTCCCAACTCTCCATTTGAAATAGGATTAAAATCAGTTTTCAGAGTGGCTTACTCAGGAATTAACTAACCAATCCCTGGATAACTTGACTCCTGAACAATTCTATACAGTCCTTCGAAAATTTATAGAAGAGGAATGTAGTATTAACAATGTCATGCTCTTAAGACTATCTTTCCAAACAGTCAGTTGCTGAGTGGGAGGACAGGGGCCCTTGGGCTTCCTTAAAAAGCTGCTCAAGGTGGTTTTTATAAGAGCAAGAGAAAGACACTCTGCCTGCCTCCCCACCCCCAACCCACCCCACGCTCAGGGAACATGACTGAGTGACCATGTCGTAAATGTGATTACCAGGATTTATGGAGCTCCTCGTGTGTTCCAGACTCTGCTAGAGGGTGATACAAAGTCAGGGTTTCTGTTCTCAAAAAACTTAGCAGCTGGTGGACACGGACAGAAGGATGAACACGGACAGAAGAGATACCCTCAGATGGCCGCTAAGTTTACAGACAGTAATTGCTGTCTTTCATTCAACAATACTTATCAAGCATCTACTCTGTCCTGCTGCTGAGTATTTGGCAATGAACAAGAATGGGCGTCTCTGCCCTTCTGGGGCTTACACTCTAGTGGACTTCAGTGACTCGATCCAGGCTGGGAAGAACACAAGGAGGTAGGATTTACTGTGACCACTAGGGGTGGTAATGGCTACCCACTCCAGTATTCTTGCCTGGAGAATTCCATGGGCAGAGGAGCTGGGTGGGCTGCAGTCCATGGGGTCACAAAGAATCAAGACACGACTGAGTGACTAACACACTAGAGGTGGTAGACTTTCAGCTGACTTCAGAGGGTCCCACGAGGGGAGAGGGCCTGCAGATGGGAAAACCGTAAGTGAAGGTGCAGAGGCAGGAGAACACAAGGAGTGTTCAGGGGAGCAAGGAAGGGATGCCAGGGGCTATGACACCAGGGCAGCAGATACCAAGCCTGCATTTCCGGTGCCCTGGTCCTGAGGTCAGATAATAGCTGTTCTTTGAGTCCTTTACTCAGAAAGTACAGACACAAGGGTGTTTGTCTCTAACCACGAGTGACAGGAGAAGATGGCACTGGGGGTTATTAACTGTCGTAAAGTAGGTGGTGGGGTTAGAGGCTTCATGGGACAAACCACACCTACCACCCCACTACCATAAAGAAGGCTGAGCGCTGAAGAATTGATGCTTTCAAACTGTGGTGCTGGAGAGTCCCTTAGACATTAAGGAAATCAACCCCAAACATTCACTGGAAGGACTGATGCTGAAGCTGAAGCTCCAATACTTTGGCCACCTGATGCAAAGAACTGACTCACTGCAAAAGACCTTGATGCTGGGAAAGATCAAGGGCAAGAGAAGAGTGACGGAGGCTGAGATGGTTGGATGGCATCACCGACTCAAGGGATATGAGTTTAAGCAAACTCTGGGAGATAGTGAAGGACAGGGAAGCCTGGTGTGCTGCAGTCCATGGGGTCACAAAAGGTCGGACAAGACTGAGCAACCAAACAACACTGGGGCCATATGCTGTAAGGGCCTGCCTGACTCACGGACCTCGGAAGGAGGCCTTCGCGCCCTGTTGGCGATGCCACTGAGAGGTGAGAAGTGAGAAAGGAAGTGAGCCACACAGCCTCAGGGGGCACAGCCCAGGACACAATAGATGATGCCAAGTTTTCCCTCATGTTAGCAAAGCTTTTCTAGAGGTTGTGTGTGTGTGTGCGTTTGTGTGTGGGAAAGCAAACCACACTCCTCTGGCCCCAAAGACTTGGTCCTTAGTAACGTGAAATGGTTTTGTGTACATGCAGCCTAGCGTGTTGGATGACAGAGAAGCGAAACAGCGTCCTAATGGCGCAGAGACCCGACAGAACCATGTTCAAGTGGGCTTAATGGTACGGGACACACAGAGAAGTGGCTGCTGCCTGAGTGCGGCTCTTCAAGGTAAACGTCATTCGAAACACATCTTAGCAGCTGCCTCGCACATTTAGGAAGGAGTGGCCCTGTTGTGGACTGGGCTTCACTGACTTGTCATCTGATCCCCTGGGTCCTCCCATGATAGCATCGTGTGGTCTCCACGGACGGTGTGGTGGCCAAACATGATGCGGATTCTTAACAAATCCAGCCAAGTTCTGATTTTTCAAAAAGTGAGCTCATCTTGATATTCTTGGTAATATCAACTCTCAAACCTCTCCTTGGATCACCCATCCAATATTTATTTTGGGAACAGCTTAAATCAAGAGAAAAGCTATTTATTTAATAAGTTAAACAAAAGCTGTTGCAGGGATTCCTTGTGAGTGGGAGGCTGGATGGGGTGATTTCTCAAGTCCTCGCCAACACCACGGCTCCAGAATTCAATTCCGCCTTCCTTCTGATCACAGGCAATTACAAAGAGGCAGAGGGGATGCAGAGCAATGGAAGACCATGCATTAGCATGAAGGGCCGTTATGACTGAGGAGGAATTCACCAGGATCAGAAAGCGCTCCTGGGGATGAGGGTCCTCAGCCTGGAGCTTCAGTCTGTGAGCCAGTGACTGAGTTCCAGGTGCCCACAAGGTGCAGAGTCAATGTCAGTTTGTCAGTAACCACGCTTAGTCAAGGGGGCACAGTCACAATAAACGCAGACCAGGGAAACAGCGGGCAGAAGTACTAAGAAGGCAAACAAAGCAAGAGCAGATGAAGCAAGTGGTGATAGATAAGCAGACATCGATCTTGCCTTTGGAACAAAGGGAAGGTGTATCACGAGTTAAAGCCATCAGCTGCAGTGGCCGGTCCTGGGTTCCTGGAGATGTAGGAAAGAGGGGCTGGCAGTGCCGTCTGCCTAGCTCTGTAGCCGCTGTTCATCCCAGCCTTTGCCTGGGCTTCAGACGTGCTCACCTCCTCTTTCTTTTCTCCTTTCCCTTCTCTCCTTCATCCTTTTTATTTTTATTTCCGGCTGTGCTACCGCAGGATCTTTCCTTGCGGCCCGCGGGCTTCTCTTGCTGCGCACAGGTTCAACTGCCCCAGGTGTGTGGGATCCTAGTTCCCCAACCAGGGGTCGAACCTGCATCCTCTACATTGGAAGGCAGATTCTTTACCATTGGACCACCAGGGAAGTCCTTCCTTCTTCCTTTTAAAGCAGTGTTGGCTGCCCTATGCCCCCTCTGATCGGTGGGCTCCCCTTCTCCTCGGACCTTCTGCCACTGCCCACATAACTCACCTGCCCAACTTAAGATGCGTGATTAGATCTGTAGTTTAGAGACATAACTAGTAATTACTTAAGACTAAAATTTGAAAGAAAGAGCACTCTCCTGCTGGGTCCCTGGAGAACCAGTCAGAGCTGAGAAGGCCGGGGGCAGGGAGTCCGGAGCCCAGCACAGTATTTCAGGTGGATGGGGAGCCCCCCGCCACTAGGAAAACTGCTCTTGTAGCAACACAGCCTCCTTCCGTGCAGACCCACTGACCTTCTCAGTTTCCATCCTTAGTCTCTCCTCTCTCTCTCTAAAATTTTATTCATTTAAGTTTTTGGCTACAGTGGGTCTTTGCTGCTTTTCAAGGGCTATTTCTCTAGTTGTGGTGAGCAGGGGGCTACTCTTCGTTGCGGTGTGTGGGCTTCCCACTGCGGAGGCTTCTCTTGTTGTGGAGCACAGGCTCTAGGGGCTTCAGTAGTTGCGGCCGCCGGGCTCAATAGTCGCTGTTTTCAGGCTCTAGAGCGTGGGCTCTGGACTTGTGGCACACGGGCTTAGCTGCTCTGCAGCATGTGGGATCTTCCCGGACCAGGGATCTAACCTGTGTCCCCTGCATTGGCAGGTGGATTCTTATCCACTGTGCCATCAAGGGAAGATCCTCCTTTCTGAGAGCAGATAATCTTCCACTCACTCTTTTTTGGGGGGGCGCTGCACTTCGTCTTCATTGTGGTGCTCGGACTTAGTGAACAGATTCAGTAGTTGCAGCTTATTTCCCCCCAAGGCATGTGGGATTGTAGTTCCCCAACCAGGAATTGAACCCACGTCTCGCAAACTGGAAGGCAGATTCTTAACAACTGGACCACTTTCAAAATCCATTCAGATGTGTAAATGTGCTTCTCTGGCTCTCCACTGGTTTCTCCTGTCATTCTTGTCTTTGCTTTCTGCCTCCTTGTCCTTACTCTGGACCCCCATCCCTTCAGTGGCACTTGTTCACTGTGGTTCACTGTCAAGCATCAGCCATCAGACATCGGTCCCAACCCCTCCACCTCTAGGCCCATATTCTCAAAGGCAGAAGTATCTTTATTTGGGTGCCCCAAAGGGAACTATCGCCTTCCCTTTCAAAACGGGGTTCCTTTCCGTATCACCCCATCTTATCCCAGTAGAACCATTATTTTTTCATCTTCAAAATTAAGGCCCTCAAGTCATATCTGCCCATGGCACCTTCCCTGAAATCCCAAGTTTCTGCTTTCTCTGTTTTGCACAGTCACGTTTTCCTCTTCCCTCTCGGTGCCACGATTCCCAGGGACTTTACCCAGATTTCTGACAGAGTCTGCTGGCTGGTTTCTCTGCCTCTAATCTTTCTCCCTTCCAATCCTGTCTAAGATGCTGTCAGGCTTGTTTTCCCAGAACAGCTTTCATCATACCAACTTCCTTCCTCCAATTTGCTACCCCATGCAACCCAAGTTCTAATTGCCTCCCAGCCCCTGAGTAGCTGTTCCCACCTTTTTATCCCATCCTGTTTCTCTCTGTTTAATAACTTCTTTCAAGCCAGTACCTTCCCTTCTTACTCCTTACTTTTTTGTGTGTCACCTTCACCTGAAGCACCTTCTCCATCTCCTATTCAAATTGTAAACATCCTCAGAGTCCAGCTCGATGCTCTTTACTAGCCGCGCCCTGGCGCTTCCCCACCAGGAGCCCCAGACTGCTCTCCGTCCTCCCTTGCGCACCGCCTCTCACAGGAGGCATCACACCAGCCTGGAGACTTCTCTGTTAGATACTGTTTGCTTTGCCTTTGCAGGCCACGATCCTGTTGTTTACAGACTCGGGATGACTCCAGTGTGCCTTCAGACCTCATCTACTCAGTTCTTTACTGGTCCAAACTCTTTGGCCTGACCTCTGTGGAGCTTGCAGACCTCACCTTTAGCTCCTCATCTCTAGACTGGACAGTTCCTGCATATTCTGCCTACACTCAAACGACCCCTGGCCAGAAGGCACTGCTTGTTAGCTCTTTAAAAAAAAAAAGTTTTTTAATTGTGGTAAAGTTACATAGTATAAAAGGTACCATTTTACGTGTACAGTTCAGTAGTACTAAGTATATGTTCATATTGTGCAAGTCTCAGCACTATCTGTCTCCTGAATTTTTCACCTTCCTAAACTGAAACTGTCCCCATTAAACACTAACTCCCCACTTACGCTCCCAGTCCCTCGGTCTCTGGTTATGCAGTCCTATCTCTGCCCAACAATCAGTTCTAGTTCTTCACCCAGAGACTTTACTGGTGCATTCCAGAACTCTCTTCTTTCCTTTCACTCACCTTCATTACGGCTAACTGTTTCTAGGTGTAGCAGTTTGATCCTTCCAGTTAAGCTGTAAGCTTCTTGATAAAAAACCATGACATCTTCTTGGACACCCATACCTCTGCCCCTCGTCTTATACATGAGGTGCTTACTGAAACACAGCTTGTCTTATTATGCCTAACACCATGCACCTGGCCACCATTCTAGATACCCTTTAGAAGTTCTGGATCGGGGATGCTCCTGGTTAAGTCTCTTAATTGTTATGAGCCTAAGTTTTCTCAACTCTAAGATGGTAAGAATAATTCCTACCTGGTCACCTTATATATCGGGGTAAAGATCAATGGAGTGTCAATACACGTGAAAGACTGTTTAGCCAAAGCTTAATTCTCTCACTGAATTATTCAATGTATGCTACAGATATGACCAAGCTATTAAGAGACAATGAGCCAAGAATTTTCAACCCCATTGAGTTATTTTCATGGAATAATTTCCATGAGAAACAGGGAGGCAAAAACAAATTTTTTTTTCATAGAAGCTATCTCAATGCTAACACTACTGGAACCAAATACTAGAAGTTTTGATGGGGGAGAGCCTTTGGAAGCATGATTTGGTTTATTAATAAGACTTCATCTTGGGTAAGGAGAGGGGGCAACTGGAGCTCTGATGGGTACCTCAAAGTTGGGAGATGCTTCAAAGGCAGCTGAGACCTTGGTCTGTTATATCCCCAACCCCAAATGCCCCCTAGTCCAGCTGCGACTGTGGTCCTCTTCAGGCAGAACCTTGGCAAGTTGCTAAAATACTTGATGACTTTGTGTCGGAAGGTCAGGCACTGCCGGTCTTTCTTAAGGAGGGTTCTTCTCCTGAACCACAGGAGACAGAAAATGACCTGAGTCATTGTCATCTTTCTGGGCAGCACCCCAGGTATTCAGGGGGGAAGCTGTCTTTTTTGGGGTTCTGTTTCTTTTTTCAAATTGGAGTATGACTGCTTTACAATACTGTGTTGGTCTCTGCTGCAGAATACCGTGAATCAGCCATGTGTGCTGTGTGCTGTGCTTAGCTGCTCAGTCATGTCCAACCCTTTGCGACCCCATGGGCTGCAGCCTGCCAGGCTCCTCTGTCCATGGGGATTCTCCAGGCAAGAACACTAGAGTGGGTTGCCATTCCTCCTCCAGGGGATCTTCCCAACTCAGAGACCGACCCCGGGTCTCTCACACTGCAGGTGGATTCTTTACCAGCTGAGCCAGCAGGGAAGCCCTAAGCACACATATATCCCCCCAGTCCCACCCCTCTGGGTCATCCACAGAGCACCGAGCTGAGCTCCCTGTCTACAGCAGCTTCCCTCTAGCTACCTATTTTACACATGGTAGTGGGTATATGTCAATGCTACTCCCTCAATTCATGCCCCCCTCTCCTTCTCTCTGTACAAGTCCATCCTGTACATCTGTGTGTCTAGAACTGCGTCTCCACTCCTGCCCTGCACATAGGCTTAGTACCACTTTTCTAGATTTCATATATGTGGAGCTGGCTCTTTACGTACAGTCTAGGGCAGGAGGGCTTCATTTCCCTGAAGATCTGAGTGCAGAGGCGAGATGCTGACCAGCAGATGTATTTCTCAGCGAGGCCATTTCTCGGACATGTGGCCAACCCAAACCAACAGGGCCCCTACTTTTCTGCTGCCAGAAGGGGCAAGGGGCTTACAGAAGCCCCAGCCTGCGGGCTCTGCAGAGCTCCAACCCCAGGCTGGGGCTTTGGTAAGGCTAGACTGAGGTTGCTCCCTGGCCTCCTGGGATGAGCCTGCGGTCAATATGGTCACCACGTCACCACCTCCTGTCACCCTACAGCTTCTGCAGGAGGACCCATTTCCTCTTTACTCCCTGCCCTTGGCCTACGTCTTTCTAAGGATGTGTCCCTAGCCTGGGACCTGGTGGTGCCACAGCCACGTTCCCTTTCCTGCCCTTTCTTCCTGTCTCACCTTTATGCCTTTATTCAGGTCTCTCTGACCCTTCTTCACACTCTAATCTCCATACGAGGACAGAGCTCATCTTCACTGGGTTTCCTGCTAAGTCGCTTCAGTCGTGTCCGACTCTTTGTGATCCCATGGACTACAGCCCGCCAGACTCCTCTGTCCATGGGATTCTCCAGACAAGAACACTGGAGTGGGTTGCCACACCCTTCCCCAGGGGATCTTCGCAACCCAGGGATCCAACTCACGTCCCTTCAATCTCCTGCACTGGCAGGCAGTTTCTTTCCCACTAGTGCCACTAGGTTTAGTCACGTCTAAAACAGCCTCTTTACAGCTTCGCAACACGTTACTCCATGTTAAACGCAACTGGATACTGAGGCTCAGACTAGCTTGCTCTAGGGCCCACAAACCACCTTTGGAAAGGTTTATTTGGCAAGAAAACTTTTCATCAAATACAGACAGTTTACTGGCTGGCAATGTGAACTTTCCTGGAAGGGCCATTTCCCCAGGTCAGTTCAGTTCAGTCACTCCACTCAGTCGTGTCTGACTCTTTGCGACCCCATGGACTGCAGCACGCCAGGCTTCCCTGTCCATCACCAACTCCTGGAGCTTAATCAGACTCTTGTCCATTGAGTTGATGATGCCATCCAACCGTCTCATCCTCTGTTGTCCTTCTCCTCCTGCCTTCAATATTTCCCAGCATCAGGGTCTTTTCCAGTGAGTCAGTTCTTCACGTCAGGTTGCCAAAGTATTGGAGTTTCAGCTTCAGCATCAGTCCTTCCAATGAATATTCAGGGTTGATCTCATTTAGGATGGACTGGTTGGATCTCCTTGCAGTCCAAGGGACTCTCAAGAATCTTCTCCAACACCACAATTCAGAAGCATCAGTTCTTTGGCGTTCAGCTTTCTTTGTAGTCCAGCTCTCACATCCACACATGACTACTGGAAAAACCATAGCTTTGACTAGACGGACTATTCCCCTAGGTACAGCCTACCTATTACTGGGTGCTACTGTCTCTCTCTCCTGGGGAACCAATAGTGGGAGGGAATGGGGAGAAAGCAGCACTGGGGAAAACAGAAAAGCCTTTAGGGTTTCAAGTGGGATGTAGCAGACATATGAGAAAAGAAAAACCAATCAATTTCTTGACTAAGAACTTGAGAACAAACTCAAATAGTATTTGCGTGACCACAGTTGACTGCTGTCTTGTCTACCACAGGATATTTGCTTTTCCCTTATACCTGACTCAGGCTTTCTTCAAATCCTCTCTGTAAAAAGAAGTGAGAGAGAGAAACAACAGAATCAAAATCATTGTTTACTCTCTGCCCACGAACCATGGGCACGGAGGCTGATCTGAAATCTGCTGTGGGCTATATGGCCTGCAGGGAGGGCTTTGCTCTTGTACCTGTGACCACGTGTTCTCTGCAGCCCAAGTGTTTCCAAATCCTGTTTCAATGGCTGGACTCATCTGTGACTCACTGTTCTTTCGGCTGGTGCTAAGAATGGAGTGGGGCTGCCTCTTGCTCAGGGCCAGCCAGTCAAGATACTGAACAAGGAAAGAATTATTCCAAGAAACAGAAGGTATCTGAGTTTCCCTGGCAGATTCAGTGACAGAGAAACTCCCAGGCCTCAGATCTTGGCAGGAGATAGGAAGTGCTTTGAGCACCAACAATGGGAGCTGCACATAATGGAGGGAAAGAAAATCTGAAAAGTCCAAAGAACGTAAACATGGATGTTCCCTTCTCCGATCTGCTGTCTCACATTCCAGAAGCTCACAGTTTCCAACAGACACTCTTTATTCTGGACAATCCTGGTGGTGTGACGGCCCGCTGACGCTGCGTGGGGGTGGAGCAGGTCATCTGTAATATTTGTGGGCTTCTGTGGTATAAATGAGGGCTTCCCAGGGGGCGCTAGTGGTAAAGAACCCGCCTGCCAATGCAGAGACTTAAGAGATGTGGGTTCGATCCCTGGGCCAGGAAGATCCTCTGGAGGAGGGCATGGCAACCCACTCCAGTATTTTTGCCTGGAGAATCCCATGGACAGAGGAGCCAGGTGGGCTACAATTCACAGGTCACAAAGAGTCAGACATGACTGAAATGACTTAGCGTGTACAATGCTGTGTATATGCATTAGGGACCAAACGAACTTTAAATAATAGCTTCAGGTAAAACTGGGTTCTTGAGACACTTGAAAAAAACAAACAGAAAAACAGAAAAGATGTCAAAGCTAAATTCAGTTAGACTCTGGGGTACAGTTTAATCTTGACGGACCAGAACTTTCCACATTCCAACCTGGAAACTAGAGACAGTAAGATAAGAAGCAACTAGCCCAGAGACCTCCTTAACTCCGTCTCCAGCATTCCTTCAAGCTCACCTGTGTTCTGAGAGCGTGTGGTCCAGCAACTGTCACCAACAGGCCGAAGGGGAGCCTGGGCGTCCCACAGAGCAGCGGCTCCTACGGGGACCCTCTGTCCTCACACCTGGTCACTCGCTTCGCTGCCACCACCCTCCACCCTTCAGACCTCTACAGCCAGGCTTCTGACTGAAAAAACCTTCACTGGGGTCACTCTGCGTTCATCTTCCCTTTCCCCTTGTCATCTGCTTTGTTCTCATCCTCCTTTCTCAACTATTCCAGTAAGCCTGTCCCCCTGAAAACTCTCTCCCGCACTGCTTCTGTTAGAATACTCCCTGTGGAGGACACAAAGCGTCCCCTCGGATGGCCTCTGTGGTGGCAGTGAGGTGGGTCTGAGACCATACTGTGGCCCCATTTCTCTGCTGGCTCTTTTCCCTCTCCACCACTGACTTAATCCTCCCCTTGACTTTCCTTTTTTAAATCATTTTACTTATTTATTTTTGGTTATCCTGGGTCTTCGTTGCCACAAGCAGGCTTTCTCAAGCTGTGGAGCGCAGGCTGCTCGTTGTGAGGTGACTTCTTTCGTGGAGCACGGGCTTCAGCAGTTGTGGCACATGGGCTGGGTGACCTCGAGGCATGTGGGATGTTCCAGGACCAGGGATCGAACCCGTGGCTCCTGCATCAGTAGGTGGATTCTTTACCACTGAGCCACCATGGAAGGCCCCCTCCCCAACCGGACTTTGAACTGGGTCCTCCTTCCGCATGTGCACTCATCTGAACACAGAACGGACAAGTCTAATCTCTGGTCCTAACTGCTCCCAGATTCCATACCTTAATCGTCCAGATAAACATCCTGCTGATACTGGAGAGTGACAACACACCAAACAAGCAGCTTGGAATCCCTCTTCCGTCTTATTATAGGTACTCTGTCCCCAGCCTGTCATCAACACCCGCACAACAACAGTTTCCAAATGCTTAGAATTCCTTTCCCTTGGTTACCCTTCCTTCTTCTTATCTTGCATTCAGTACTTTATGGAACTCAGCAGATTTCCTTTTCTGTCAAAGATCTGACTTTTGCCTTCCCTGTTTTCTCAGCAGATGCCCCAGCAATGCAGGCACTGACCCAGCTCTTCTGGGTGGACTCCTGTTTTCAGCCCCTTGGCCACATTCACCAATCAATCCGTCCCCTAGTCATAATTTGTATTCCATTACTTACTTTACAGAAATTGACAACTGCTCTTTATTCTCACTACCTTATCAAATCCATCCCTTTTTAAAATTGGTACCCGGTACTTGACTTTCTCTTACACACATAGTCACTTCAGCTGGGACGCCCAGGCCTCAGCTAATCTAAGCCTGCTACTCACTTGAGGATCACCCAGAACTAGGGGGTCAGTGCAAATACTTATGGCGTGACCAGTTCATCTTGAACTTTGGGAATGTTCTTCAGTTGTTCTGTTTCCAACTAGACTGTGAGTTCTTTAAAATCAGTTAAGTCAGTAACCAGAACTTTGTAAAACAAAAACGAAATCATGGTGACGCTTAGATGGTGGTTTCAGTGTGGCAGTTACTTAGTATACTGTGTTGATGGGCAGTGGCCATTAGTAGCCAGAAGTCAGTTTCTACGAGGGCCAACAACATGGTACAAGCAAAAGTATGATGACCCTGTCTGAAAAGCAGAGACAGAGACACAGATGTAGTAACAAACATGGCTATCAAGGGGGAAAGGGGGTGTGTGAAATGAATTAGGAGATTGGGATTGACATACATACTACTATGTATAAAATAGGTGATGAAGGAGAACCTATTGCAGAGCACGGGGATCTCTACTCAATGCTCTGTGGGGACCTAGATGGGAAGGAAATCCAAAAACAGAGGGGATCTGTATATACTTACAGCTGATTCACTTCACTGTACAACAGAAACTAACACAACATTGTAAAGCAACTATACGCCAATAAAATTTTAAAAAAGGAGACTATGAAAACAAAATACACCTAGAAAAAGACAGAGATGACATGGTGAGTACGTTTCTGGAGACTGCATTTTTCAAAATATCTTATTGGTAGTTTTTCAAAATATCTTATTGGTATCGGTGAAGAACAAGCATTTCACTCTTTGGGCCTTTCCTCTTTTCACTAAAAAGGTCAACATGTGTGTTAGGGTAAATCAGAGTTTTAAACAGGTGGGAACGCCCAACTATCTTAACCTGCAACCCAGCGACCATGAGTTCAGCCTTCTGAGACTTGAGAAGGGGCTGGCCAAGGCGTGCTCTTGTGAGAGGGGCTGTCACTATGTCACTACGATAACCCGGAAATCCAAGCCTCACTCGAACCATTAAAGACCCTCTGGCACTTCTTAAAAGTCAAAGGTCAGGTGGCCAAATGTCATTTTATGGACTGGCAAATATCATCTTCCTCCCTGAGGTTTTAACTAGACAGATAATACACTCCAGAAAAAATTGTTCCACCATGTAAATGACTCTCTGGGAGTTGGTGAGGATGCTTAGAAAGTGCAGACATTCTTGGAGGATGCCACAAATGGATGCAGTCGTTTGCTAAATGGCACCAAGAGACATCTTATTGTTGATGGTATGACCTGCAGTCATTTTGGCTGATCCTTTCAATTCCTCCTTGAAGTGCTATGGAACAAAAATATGCTAAGCAATGTATTCAACAACTTTGTAACAATATTTTTAAAAATTAACATGAAAGAAATCTAGATTACTAATCTAACACAAAAGTTATTCACTTAAAATTTTTCATATCATTTTAACCACAGTCCACATACAATTTTGTGTTCTTTTTGTAACCCCACTTGTATACTTTTGATCATTACAATACAGACTCCACCTGACTATTAATACTCCATTTTCAAGCTTTTATCCTTCATTGTTCATTTGTTGATTCTGTTGTCTCTAACATTCAATTCTAATATCCAACTGTCCAACAATAGTTGGATAATTACATACTTGCAGGTGGCTCAAAGGGTAAAGTGTTTGCCTGCAATGCAGGAGACCCGGGTTTGATCCCTGGGTCAGGAAGATCCCTGGAGAAGGAAATGGCAACCCACTCCGGTATTCTTGCCTGAAAAATGCCATGGATGGAGAAGCCTGGTAGACTACAGTCCAGGGGGTTGCAAAGAGTTGGACACGACTTCACTTTCACTTTTAAAAATCAATTAGTCATAATTCTAAGGAATGAGATGATCAGGTGAAAGGATTTAAAAATATTTACGGCTGCTGTTATAATTGGCTAAGTTGATTTTTAGTAGCATTGTACAAACATGAGTTTTAAATTCAATTTTATGATTTTTGATCTACCTTTTGCATTAAGTCACTGCTGCAGGATCCTAAAAGAGTGACTGCCATTTCAGAAATGGCATTGACTTGCTGGCTTTTATTGTAAGAAAACCAATAACAAAGGGGAAGCTCTTACCAAAAAAGCCATAGTCCCTGGAGAAAGTTTGTATGTTTGTACTATATGAAAACATATGGGTTAATTTCCTTTACACATAGAACAATCTGGTTTTATATGTAATAACAGGTGAATACATTCTATTTCACCTGGTTATCTTTTAGGTAAGAGGGAAGACAGTATTTATGATTAAATTAAAATTATATCAAATTTGAGTCAATTAAAATCAACAATATCTTACGCAACAATAGTCAGATGACTTACTATTAACCAAATACGTCTGATTTAATGCTATCTGTTGTGGGAACCAGACATGATTTACTTTTAACTGGGTGTCTGGTGAGACATCACTCACCTGCCTTGTCAAGTTGATTTCTTTTAGATTGACTTAGAAGAAATTAACAGATGAAATCAATTCTATTAGAAGTTAATGCCATTATTTTTGTGACTAAAATTACAAATGTTATTCAGATTTTCTGGAATTGTCTGGCTAATGCTAAAATTGCACATTTGATTGGATATTAGCTGTTCTATTTAGCTGAGACAGAATCCAGCTCTGAATTCAAGTGGTTAATGGAGAAGTAAAAAACAACTGATGACTGTCTTTTATTCCTCTAAATGTAACTATTTACATTGATTGATTTTTGTCTATATGCCTTTTAACTTTCAAGATATTTTGCAAATAATCAACCACAGAAGAATTTAAGTGGCAGGATCAACTTAACCTTTGCTTTCTAATGTGAGGTGTAGAATTTACAGAAGGTTCAATTCAATTTTCTTATCAAAAACAAGACCAAGAATGTGGCCTTAACATTCCTTCTTCAGGGTTAATTAATCCCTTTAGATAACAATTACATTCAAAAGTGGAGGGTTTATTATTCTAGGTAGGGGCTGACCTTTCTTGAAGAATCTCTCCTCCTACTTAGGAGGTCACAGTCTATCCCCTAGGCCAGTGGGTCAGTGTGTACTCAGCTTGCTCTTAAGTAGTTTAAAAGGATGAACCATAAACAGCAACGGTGATGTCTCACTTTGAGGAGCTGGTGATCTGGCAGGGGAGATAGCTACACTGACTTTATATGAATAAAAACAGACGTCACATGAGTAAGGGCTTCCCAGGTGGTGCCAGTGGTAAAGAATCTGCCTGCCGACGCAGGGGACATCAAGAGACGAAGGTTCAATCCCTGGGGTGGGACAATCCCCTGGAGGAGGGCATGGCAACCTATTCCAGTATTCTTGGCTGGAGAATCCCATGGACTGAGGAGCCTGGTGGGATCAGACATGACTGAAGCGACTTAGCAGGCATGCAACATTAATAAACCCATTTTTCTTCTGTAGACTGAAAGATCTTAAAAACTTCTTAAATCCAGTTTCTCAAGACTCATTTGTGAATGAGAAAACATAGCTGTAAAAGGTTTTTATAAATTATCTGATGAGTACTGTTCTTACAGAGATTCCATCTGGCGAATGGAGAGATGACCCTGAAACCACATAAACACAGTGGGAAATTCCTGGGTCTCACCAAATTGTTCCACGAGCAACAGTACTACTACAGTCACCAAAAAAAAATTTAGCAATGAAGCAGAAAATCCTAGGATAATCAAAAAGATTATATCTCAAAAAGGCTTCAATAATGATTGTGCGACTACATCAACTGTGATGGGAAAAAACAGTCTACACACATTATAAATGTGTTAGTGTGGCTTTTAGAGGAAATGGATTAAATATAAAGAGCTATTGATGGCAGTCATATGGCAATGAGGTCAACACAACAGCCAGGCACAGGCATACCCATGGCTGAATTTTAAATTGGGATAATTAAGCTTTATCTACTTCCTGTCATGTTCATCATTTTAATCTTATATTTATGGAGGTTCTAAGACAGAGAAAAATGTGGCACCATTAACAAGTTAAATATAGTTCTTTACTGTGTTTTCTGTTCAGTCACTCAGTCGTGTCTCTTTGCAACCTCTTTGCGACCCCATTGACTGTAGCCCACTAGGTTCCTCTGTCCACGGAATTTTCCAGGCAAGGATACTTGAGTGGGTTGCCGTCTCCTTCTCCAGGGGATCTTCTTGACTCAGGGCTCAAATTCATGTCTCCTGTGTCTTCAGCATTGGCAGGCAGATTCTTTACCACTGCATCACCTGGGAAGTCCTAGTTCTTTACTAGCTCGCTGAAAGATTTGGTTTGAATTATCCTCAAATTGCTTTCGAACACTGGGCAAGAGAGAACTTACAGTAAAGGCTAAATATTTTCATCTCTCATTACCAGGTTGGAGAGTCCAGCCTGAGAAGACTCAGAAGTCATACAAGAAGCTGTTCTTCCTTCAGTGGACACCTCTCTCCACACAACAGGTGGAGGGGTGACAGTCAAAGGGTCCTCCCAGGGCCTGCACCGTCATTAAGATTCTAGACATGATGTAATTACTGATCATTCCTGTAATCAGCAGTGAAGGGAGTGCTGTGGGGATGGGGGGGGGGGGGTGGGCGTCGCACCTCTTATCCTGATAGTCAAACTGGATTGTCTTCAACCAAGTTTAAACATCTTAGTTTCTTGTTTTTTTTTTTTTTTTTTTAACATCTTCTAGTTTTACCTACAACTTGAAAAGTAACACTCTTAAAAACCACAGTTTGAAACAGTGAACCCAAAGGAGTAATTTGCAACAGAAAGAACATTAAGATACTTTTATAATACTTGAAAACACAGTATTACAACTGGAATTCGGTGAAGTGAAACTGGCATGTCAAACACAACAGAAGATTACAAGAGTAAAGGTAGAATAATTAAAAGAAACAGTAATTATACCAAAGACAGGTTTATAGAAAACCACACTGGTTAACTTTGTATTTATAGACTTCAAAAGAACTGCAAACGTGACATTTCCTCTAATATTGTGATTGCTCTGCACCTAGCGTCATGCCAGTCTCTATAAAGACTGCTGAGTACAGATCAGAAAATCAAAGTCGATTAAGAACTGTTTCTATGATCTGTGAACCCGTACAGACTAGACTCCCTGACAGGGCTTTCGATTCTGAGCAAAGGTCTAACGCATTGACTGCAGTGCATCTGTGAGAGATGGCATCACCAGAGTCTGGGCATGGCGTGCTACAGTTCAGCTGGGAAATGCAGACTGTTCTAATTCTTCCCACTTGTTCGCTACAGGCAGACCTCAGGGGTTTGGTTCTAGAACACCAAAATAAAGCGAGTCACATGAGTGTTTGGTTTCCCAGTGTATATGAAAGTTATTTTTACATTATACTGTGGTCTGTTAAGTGTCTAAAAAGGGGCACATACATTAATTAAAAAGTATATTGTTATTGCTGAAAAATACTAACCGTCATCTGACAAGGCAGGGTTGTCACAAACTTTCAATTTGTAAAAATCACACTATCTGTGAAGTACAATCAATCACAGTATTTATAGTCTTAGTTGAAAATGACACATTTGTGATTTAACATTATGATATATTGTTCTGCATTTTTGTAAAAAGATTTATATTAATTCTTTTAGTTTGTCTATGGCTCACTTACTCATTCATTCATTCAATATTTATCTAGTGACCACAACACATGCTCGGCATTGTTTTAGATCCTAGAGATAGTACAGTGAATAAAATAAACATACGCCCTGCAAACATTGCCGCCCTCGTGGAATTTATATTCTACTTCATATAATACTTGGAATGCTAATAGAATTGATTAGCTACTGACTTATTAGTGATTTGAAAATACGTTACATTTCAGTTGGTGTGAGATTATTATACAATATCTTTGATATGGAAGACTAGTCAAATTTATAAGAAAAATTGGGACAGTTTTAAATATGTCATATCAACTAATCATAAACTGACTATAGAAAGGTCAGTTCAAGTTTTGTCTCCTGAGCATAAGAACTTTAAAAAAAAATTTAAAAGTAACATTTTTATTAATTCTGGGGTCAATTAAGGTCATTAAACCAGAATCATGATTTAATTAGTCACGGTGGGTTGTCCTCTACATGACTATCCCATCTTTAACTCCTATTATATTTAAAGAATTTATATTTTACTATTCTCAGTCATGGTATGACTTAATACTTTATAATTCATTCAGTATCCTTCTTGCAAAGAAAAAAATAATAATGCAAGTTGGAACAACGCCAAGAAGGCAAAATTACCACCTGCAACAATTAAGACAAATATTTTAACAGCCATAAATCTGTCTAGAACAGAAAGTCCCAGTGGTTAGAACAGTGGTGATTAGAAAAGCCCTGGTTGGAACATTTTAATGAAAAACAAAAGCGGGTGGGGGTGGGGTGGGGGAGGGGAGGTGTGTGGGGGGGAGAGGATGGGCAGTAACTGCTATTAGAGACCTACAGAGTCAGCCCACCTGCTCTGGGGCCCAGGGATGGGCTGAGAACGTGGAGCCTGAAAGGGTGTCAGCTGGGCAGAAACAGAAGGCGCATGCCGGCTGGCAGAGGATGCAGAGAGCGGTGGCAGCCGCCTGACCTTGACGGCAACGTGCTCTGGTCTCATTCATATTCTGTCAGCTCTGCTCGCCCCCTCACAGAGGAAGAGTCGACCAGTCACCAGTGCTTCTGAGCACACTGCCAAATTCCTCCTCTCCGAGCGAGCAGCAGTCCAGCTTCGCCTGCTTCTTTTTGTTAGACTAAATGGAGGAAGATGAGATTGGGGGAGCCCCTGGGGACTGAGGTCTGTGGGGCCATCTGTGTGACTCTGGGCAGGTGGGGGGGCGGGAGACTCAGGCAGGGCGGGGCCCAGGTGTCCACATTTGAGTTCCCTCTCACTGTTTCCAGTGAGTCTTCTTCGCCGTCCTTCGACCTGCAAGGGCAGCAGGTACCTGGGGGAAGTCCGCTTTTAAAACCGTCTATTTGCAGCATGTTGTCTGGCGAGGGTAAAGCCTGTTTACAAAGAGTGGTGTTCAAAAACCCACTGATTTTGATTTTGTTGATTTTGTTTGGGAATCTTCAGTATAAACGCAGTAGAGAAGCTATACATACCCCCAAATAATTATGGTGCAGCGGAGAAACTACACATACCCCCAAAATAATTATGGTGCCGGTAACTACAACTGGTGAGGCCTTCACAGCGCACAAGGTGTCTTGAGTGACACCTTCACCTCGGTCCCTCTGAGATGTGCTGAAGGCGCCTATCAGAGCAGAGAGGTCCGATTTTTCACACTATGCAAAGTGAGGCGGAGATGTCTGTCTTTAATCTTTTAATCCTTTCCCTTTATCCCACATAGAAAGCTACAAGAAACCTTACACAAGAAACTGCTTGGTATTGATTAGGTAAAATGGTGACTTAAAGAAAGCAGGGATCCATGCGGACCAAGACAGCCTGAAACCATGGGGGGTGGGGGGTGAGGTGTGGGCGGAGCCTGAGCAGGTAAGGTGTTGGAGGGAAAGGTGGGGAGACAGGGCCTTGGCTTGTGGATGGTGTAGGAACAGGGGCACAGAGCGGGGCACCAGACAAGCTGTGAGGAGAAGAGCAAAAACCAATCTCAGGCCGATTGATCCAGCCTGGCCCCTGATGTCAAACCTGGCATGGACCCGACAGCGGCTCCTTTCCACGAAAGGAAGAAAAAGAAACACAGCAATCATGCTAATCAATTCATCTTCTGTTTCCAACGTCAATTACCAGAGCGAATTAATTACTCCATTAAGTAGAAGGTTCTCCGTTGATTTAGGTCACTAATGAATATTACCAAGTAAAACTGGATTCATGCTTCTGACGGTCTTGCTTCTCATACCCTCAAGACAAGAAAGGGGTGCTGGATGTGACCTTGGGGCCCCGGCCCCGGCCCCGGCCATCACTTTCCCTCCATTCACTCAGGCTCTTCTCTGTAAGAACCATCGAACTGCACGGTCCGAGGAGTCCAGACACCTTAGCATCTGCCTCCATCAGTCTTTAAACTCACGTTGGGATAGATGTGCTCATCTCTTCTGTGTCTGTGCTCTGTCTAATTTTAGTTTTATTGTACCAAAATGACTGACGTGGGTTTAACCGCTCTACGTGATGGACGTTGCTTCATCAGACAGACAGATGTTTGCTCTTACAATTATTAGCCTGATGTTTTCTGACTAAAATGTGGAACGAGATAGGATACATTTTCTCTAACAACGCGTCCTGCTCGGTGACCGTCTCGTCACCAAACATTTCGAAGTGACTAGCGATGTTAAAAATACCAGCTAACTGCTGAGAGAGGTGTGGCAGGCTGAAGCCCCTGGCCTCAGGGCACATGCACAGGCTTGGAGACAGGACACAGGTGTCCTGACAAACACCACCCCAAGTCAGGGCATGGTCAGCGGGGTGGGACTGACTTGAGTTTTAGTGGAAGGAGCTTTGAGGCAGAGCCCCAGCTAGTGGTGAGGACTAGGAGAGGGCAAGGGTTTCTAGTCCAGGGACAAAGTGTGCTGAACCAACTCTCGTCTGAGACTCAAAACCACGCACTTCCCTCCACGACGCCTCAGCAGGTGACCGACTGCGGTTCTTGGTGGTTTTCCTACACTCAGTTCTTTCCTTGGTGTGAGTCACGGCCACAGCAACGGTCTTCAACCACACCTTCCGTCAGAGCAGCGCGGGCTGTCCCTCTGCAACATGGTCCTAAGGTCCCTGACTGTACTCGTCCTTGTTCCTTTGTCTGAGGAGAGGCCAGCACCCTCCTTCTGTGAGTGAGTGAGGTGAAGTCACTCCATCGTGCCCTGAGCACGACCCCATGGACTGTAGCCCACCACGCTCCTCCGTCCATGGGATTTTCCAGGCAAGAATACTAGAGTGGGTTGCCATTCCCTTCTCCAGAGTATCTTCCTGACCCAGGGATTGAACCCGGGTCTCCAGCATTGCAGGCAGACGCTTTACCATCTGAGCCACCAGTGAAGGGACGTGTAAAAACCGATTTCAGTTTTCAGGCCACGTTGTTGCAACTACTCACTTTGACCCGGTGGGCACAGGCGCAGTCACAGTCTCCTGGCGATGAGGGGACAGGGCTGGCCCGCGGGCCACGGCTTGCTGACCCTTCAGCAGACATCCCGAGGCTGGGCCCTGCCATGCGGAGCCCTTGACCACTCCCCTCAGGCCTTCCAGCTGAGAGGCCGGCCTCCTCACCTGGGGTCTCCTCACACTCACTGCTGGCCTGTCAACGTCCCGCGCTCTCTTCTGCCCACCTCACAGGCCCCTCCACCATTACACGCGTCTGCTCCCTGGAACAGCCCCCTTCAGCAGACACTTGTGGGCCGCCTACTGTGTCCTCAGCGCTGGGTACACAGAGTGTAAGGCCGGTCCTGGCTACGTGTAGTGGTTAACAGACAGGTGAGGATGATTTTGACAGCCCGGAGGAGCTGGATGAAGCTCCCCTGCCTCCGACCTGCCTGGGCACCTCCTCTCTACAACCAAACACCTCATGCTTCTGTATCTACACCTGGCAGGAGCAGCCCCTCAGGAGAAGACCACTCACACAGTTCCTTGCACATGGTGGGTGCCCAGAAAACAGTGACCGGGGACTTCCCTGGTGGTACAGGGGCTAAGACTTTGTGCTCTCAATACAGGGAGCCTGGGTTCGATCCTGCATACTGCAACTAAGACCTGGCACAGCCAAATAACAAAAAAACTGTGGCTAAAGTGAATTACAGAAAGTTTAAGTTAATAATGCCTTATGTCTACGTGACACACACGCACAAATTTTAGAACTTTAAATAAGAACCCACTGTATGACACAGGGAACTCTACTTGATATTCCGTAATGACCTACATGGGAACAGAGTTTCAAAGAGTGGATATATGTATACATATAACTGATTCACTTTGCTGTATCCCTGAAATGAACACAACACTGTATATCAACTACACTCCAACAAAAACTAAAGAAAAATGTATCGAACCTATTGTACACCTTACACGTATGCAAAGTGATATGTCAACTGTATCTCAATAAAGCTGGAAAGAATTTTAATACACTTTAAAAATTATATAGTGCTTAGAACTTTAATATTTCTCAATAAATTCAATGTTAAGGTGAGAGGACTGACTTCTAAAGAACATGACCATAAAAGAAACCTGGTATTAAGCAGGAGCTGGAGGCTAACATGCGTATTTTTTTTACACATACCCCAAACAACAACGATAACAACGCAACAGCTCTGTGATCGTCCTTCTAGCCAGGCAAAGTGACTCTTACTTTGTGAACAAGCACTTGTGAGGATTATGCTAAGGAGATGTAGCCACTCCAAACAGATTAGAGCAGTAGGAATGGGGCTATGGAATTGTATTAGGAACCCCATATGCTCAGAGGGACCATCCTGAAATTAAACCTCCTATCAAGACACCTTCATGGGGCGCCGCCAGTTCTAAATGTGCTACACTCGACTGGGAGAGAATTCCATGAAAGCTTACAAAAACCTTGCTAGGAGCATTAAAAATTCCTAGCCGTTTCATTATTTGTCATTCAGCAAATGTTAATATTTCTTTTTGTATTCCTACTGAAGCTTGAAATTAACATGACTTTTTGTTTATTTCTTCATTTCTGCACTCTTGTCAGCTCATCTCAGGAATGCATTTTGTTCGGCGGCTGCCGCAGAGCCAAATAAAAAAAGCCAGAAGACACTCACACCCTGACTAGTAAAAGCCTCTGCATGAAATTACATTTGTTCTTTAACCTCTCAGAAGTAGAACATTCCGCTTAAAATAAATATTTAACACCTAGGACGCCTTCTATCAGGAATCACTTTGACATGGACGTTAGTCTCTTTCAGTACCCAAAGCCAGAACCCTGGGGTGCAAAGCTTTCTATAGATGAAGCTGAGGCAGAGTGTGCATAGGGTCTAGGAAGGCTGGCAAGCAAGGGCAAACACAGAATTTGCTAAAGCAAATTGATCTCTGAAAAATGCCCCTCCCCCAACACAAGACTCTTCAAGCAGAATTTAGCCCAAGTCTAAGTGGTTTTCAAACCAAGCTGGGATGTGGGTCCCAGGGAAGGGTCCCTCTGCCCCAGGACTGGTTGCGCCAGATCCAGCCTGCTTCCCAAGGACCCGGCTCTACGAAGCCTCTTCCCCACCGGGAACCTGATTGTCGCCCCAGTTTAACTGGTGTCTCGACAGCTCCAGCGGGCATGTGGCTTTGGAACAAGAGCCCCAGAGTGGGCAGCCTCAGGCTCAGGTACCCAGTAGTAAGTGCTTCCCTGCTGGCTCAGATGGTAAAGAAACAGCCTGCAATGTGGGAGACCTGGGTTTGATCCCTGGGTCGGGACGATCCCCTTGGAGAAAGGAATGGCAACCCACCCCAGTATTCTTGCCTGGAGAATTTCACGGACAGAGGAGCCTGGCCAGCTACAGTCCATGGGGTCACAGAGAGTCAGACGCGATTGAGTGACTCACTTTCACCCAATGGTAAGTTTATGTTGCCGACTTAAAATCCTGCCCCATGGGGGCTGCCTTGGGGGTCTGGGGTATGCTGCTTTATGAAGGCTTTGTGGGGGGCAAGGGATGTTTTGAAAAGTACAGACCGTGACAGGCACGATCCTGAATGTCCCCAGGAACAGAATTACCAGGGATGGTATCCAAACCTGGCTTGAAGAATGCCTCCAAAGTGGCAGGTCATTTTTTAACTTGATGTTCAGATGGCTCAAGAGTTTTCAGAAGACAGACTCTTGCTCACGCCTGCAGGCATGTGTGTGTTTAAATGTGCTTCCAGAACTTTCCAACTAGGACAGAAGGGAAGAGTCCTCCCGGTTCAGGACACAAAGCCTGATAAAGCTTGAAGGACAGCCTGAGGGTGGCGCTGCGTGTCCTTTGAAGGCCACTGCCAGGGACTGCGTCTCCTGCCTGTCGTGAGGACCCCCGACAGACCACAGGGCCTCTGGGTAGACCACAGCACCCCCTGGACCGGGGTGCCTGCCTGTGGAGAATATCGTGATGCTATATTCATCCTTCCTCCCAGCTGATGTTGACTCATTATATGACAAAGCCACTCTTCAATCTCTATTTCGGGTAGACTTTGCACTTTGGGGGAGCTGGTAACACGCCTCTCCTGATAAAAATGTACAGGAGAGGCCATTAAAGGCAGCCCTCTGAAATCTTAATTGGGTCAATTTCTTCCCTGCCCCATCACGAAACCAATGAGACCTTTTCTCTGGTGTTGGCTTTTAATCCCTCTCGTTCTTGGCTCATCTTGATAATGGAAGCCCACTGCCACCCCACATGAGGACGGTGGACAGGATGGAGCTGAGTAGAGAGGAAGAAATCCTGCTTTAAGGTCCTTTCATGTTGCACGAATCTACTTCCAGAGCCAATTTCCGGATTACCTGCTGTTTTACACACTGAACCTCAAAGCTCCACCCACCTTCCCATCTCCTCCTCCCATCAACCTGGGCAATCAAGAAGTGACCGTGAAAAATGTGAAAAATGTGAAAAATGACTGAAAAATGATCTCCAATGATTACTAAATGCCGTGCAGGAAAAAAGTCACATTTTCTGTGAATCCAAATTAAGCTCTGTTTACTCCTCGGAAATTAAGGCTGCCGCAGCCACCACCCACAGACACATTTAAAGATTCTCACGTGACATGTTCTGTTACTCCGAGGACAAGAGGTTCTCTTTAAGCAAAGTCCAGAATGCAGCCTGGACCCTGTACTGGCTCGCCCAGTCCACTGCAGCATCCATGGATCCTGGGTGCAGAGGGCCTCCAGTTCTCCAGGCTGGAATCTCCCCAGATATCTCCTTGGAGCCACGATGACTTGGCCTCAGTGGGCTCTGATTTTCCTAGCCCAGGAATCACAAGTGCATCCCTCAGCTCTGGTTCCTTCTCTTAATATGCCACCTTTACTGCTGGCACACAGCTTGTGCCCCTTTGGGGACAGATCCTGGGTGATGCCGGGGCTCACAGGAACACACTGATGTGGCTCCCAGCTTCCATCTCTCCTTGGTGCCGCTGACTGCAGGCCACACTGCTTCCACGTGAGAAGGAAAACACCCCTGGGTGCCAATTATTAGCTCAATATTCAAGGCATCCCAGGCCCTTATGACTCAGCCCTGGTTACCTTGCCAGTCTCATCAATCACCACTATGTATATTCACTCACTTTTTCATCTGTTCATTGATTCATAAAGATCCTCCGAGGCCTCCAGTGAGTCAAGCATTGTGACAGACACACACAGGGACAATAAACAACACCCATCTCTGGATGAGCTTCCTCAAGAAGCTCAGACTTGAGTAGTGGTAGCCAGATCTATCAGCACAGACGTGCTGAAGGATCTCAGGATCCTTCATCCTGAAGGGTCCTGAGAATCAAGGAAGGAGAATGCAGTTCTCCATTTCTCGGGGCCCAGCTTGGATACCAGCTCCGATGGGAAGCTCTCCCTCATCACTCAACCTCCTCTGAGTCCTTTTGGGGGGCAGGGCAGTAATGACTGTGCTCAACCTGGGCCCCCAGAGGCTCTCCACGCCACAGGCACCCTGGCTTGTACACAGCAGGTGCTCCGTGTACCTCTACTGCTGATTCAAATGTACCTAATGGTGAAACTTAGGATCAGGGTCAACAGCTATCCTTCCTGAAGTAGTCACTAGGAATCTGCTCCTCCTAATGGAGGGGGCAGTAGTGTGCCTGACGGCTCCAATCAGGAGTCTGATGTCCGACTCCAGCTCTCCACTCTGGGCTGTGTGCTTTGCAAAGACCCTCCTTGGACTCCTCCAGCCTTTGTCCCCCAACTGTATCTGCAGGACAGCAGAGGCCTCAGATGGGGAGCAGGTGGGAGGAGACGTCCAGGCCTCAGGGGAGTGACACAGCAGCAGGATGAGACTTTCTGGTGGCGGACGGAGGACATGCCTCCCTTCTTAGAGAAGAGGCACATTCACCGCTGACACACCGTCCCATAAGGCCACTTACTAATTACCGAACAAAACCTTGCTCTTCGTGTGATACTGAGTATTACCCATTGCGGGGGTTGGCTTTCAAACTCAAGAGTCTGGACTAGGACCACTATGACCACATCACGCTTGTATGTTTCATCCACACACATGGGCTACATGTACTGAGATAAAAGTACTGTAAGACACCATATTAGCTATCTGTTGCAAGGCTGACAAATTACCACGAAACTCAGTGGCTTAAAATAACAGTCATTATCTCATAGTTTTTGTAGGTGGGAGATACAGTAGCGGCTTAGCTGTGTGGTTTGGTTCAGGGTCTCTCATGAGGCTGTAATTAACATGATCTGCTTCTAAGCTCACCTACATGACTATTGGCAGGAAGCCTCTGTTACTTTCTGGCTGTTGGCTGGAGGCTTCAGTTTCCTTCTATGTGGGCTTCCATTGGGCTGCTCACAATACAACCACAGAGAGACTTTTTTTTTCCCTGCCCATGATTTTGAAGGATGCAGATACTTTAGAGAATGGCTGTGAAAATCTAACAGGTTCAGAATTGGAGAAAGGATATTTATCTGTTTGTCTATCTATACACACATACCTATAAACACAAACATACACGTATGTGGTTTTTTTAGTGTGTGGGTAAGTGACAATAAGTACATCCACACCATTTTGTGATCATCACCATCACCAATCCATTTCTAGAATTCTTTTCATCTTGTAAAACTGAAAGTCTGTACCCATTAAATAACAACACCCCATCTCCCCTCCTCCTTCCCCCTGGCAACAACCACTCTTTCTGTCTCCATGAATTTGACTGCCCTAAGTACCTCATATGAGAGGAATCATATGCTATTTGTCCTTTTGTGACTGGCTTACTAAACTTGATGTCTTCAAGATTCCTCCATGTTGCAGTATGTGTCAAAATTTCCTTCCTTTTTAAGGGTGAATAACATTCCATCATATGCACACATCACATTTTGCTGGTCTCTTCATCCATTTATGTACACTTGCGTCCCTTTCAGCTTTTGACTACTCTGAATTATGCTGTTACTAACATGGATGTACAATGATTACTTTTAAACATGTTAAATATGTAAACATTTTAAACACGTCTAAAATATTTTCAACAATTTGTGTCACTAATAAAACATCATTTCAAGACCTTAGTAGGAAATATTCTTGTTTCTGAATTAATGCCAAGGTTAGTGGTTGGGAAATTTTATGGAATAAGGGTAGATCTTCTCTGGACCCCCGGGGGCTGGGCTGGTCACCTGGCCAAGCTGGGGCATGGCAACCTGGTGAGTATCACAAAAAACTGTGAAGAAACTCCAGTTTAACTCTATTCAAAAATGTTAACACTTTAAAATATAATGTTCAATAGTAAAATATATGTGTCCTTCCAACATCCAAACAAACAACTCCACTGAGACAAGTTTACAACAGATTCTGAGTTAGAGCCTCTACAAAGGAAATAATTATAACCAGACTTTGACTCTTATAAAATTCAGGTAATAATTCTAAATGGCTGGGGTGGGAAGTTTAAAATAAAAAAAAAATCAATAAGTATATAAAGATAAAAATTCTTCCCTTCTCTCCAGCAGGAGGGCAAACTCCGGCCATTTGGTCTCTGAAACGATTCCTTTACTAGGCCGTGGGTACTCATCACGAGGTAAAAAAGGGCTCCGTGCAAATGAGGGGAGAAAGGGACACTACCCAAGAGTTTCTGAAGCCAGACCATCCAGAGCCCTGGGGCTATTCCATAGAAGACAGAGGAGGTGTCCATAAAACATATGCACTCATCTAGGCTTTAACTAAGCTGTTAAAGATAAATGATCAGTGATGGAATTTTATGTATTCTTCAAAACTCTAAATGCCTACCAGCTTAAAAAGTTTATCTGTAACATTCAGCAACATATTCATTGAATTCTTATAACGTGCCACACATTGTTAGGTGCTTGGGATACGGAGCACACTGGTGAAGAAAATGGACAAATGTGTTGAATACAGAACATCCGATGTTATTCGAGAATTTCGGTTTTAACTTGAACCTGATCTGGGGCCCTTCCTAGCCGCATGCTGCAGAGCTGAGTTTGAGCACATCTGGGGGTGAATCTGCCTTTGTTCTCCAGCAACATGGGTTACTGTCATCCCAGGCCACTGTAAGGTGCCGCAGAGGCTGACAAACACAGATGTCCCACTGGGTCTGGAGGGACAAGTCCAGTGGCCACTGCGTGTACACACTCATACTCACAGGCACACACACTTTGCTCTGCTCACTGCCCCAGCCTGCTGAGGCCCTGCTCCTCTTTGACCGTGGGGGTCTGGCATGGAGGATTCTCATTCACCAGATTCTTTCCTGGCTCTGCAGGATCCTCGACCTTCTCCACATTCATCCTTTCCAGCTCCCCGGTGGCTGATGCTGCTCACTGGGTTGTTGTCGTTTAGTAGCTCAGTTGTGCCTGACTCTTTGCGACCCCATGGACTGTAGCCCACCAGGCTTCCCTGTCCATGGAATTCTCCAGTCAAGGAGACTGGAGTGGATTGCCATGCCCTCCTCCAGGGGATCTTCCCAACCTGGATCTCCTGCATTGCGGGTGGACTCTTTACCATCTGAGCCACCAGTGATAATCTGACCTCTTCATGCCAGAAGCAGTTGAGGGCAGCTTCAATCTGGAAAAGCCAGGAAGGTCTGGGAGAACTGGCTTCTTTGTCTCCCACCTCTAGAGTCTGTGTCAGATGTCAAGAGCCAGGAGGTGGGAACTATCGGCTCTCGTCTGGTTCTCTCCCGGGGGCAGTGCTCGGGGGTCTGTTCCCAGCTACAGGTATACATCACAGAGGGCTGGTCTTCTAACTTATTTTCAACTCCAACCTACAATTTTAGCATCAAATGCTTCCCTGAATAATGTGGTATGAGGTAGTATTTGTCTATCACTTGTATGTCTCCAATGATCACTATTTTTTTAACATCAGAAATGAATGCCCGTGTGCAATCATTACCCCTCTTCCCACCTCCCACCTGACCCACACCTGGACAACCAACTTAAAAATATTACTGTTCAGTACAAGGGGCGTTCTCCTTACATATATATTTAATGTTACCAGGATAGAAACCTGAAAAAAAAAAAGTTGGTGAAAGGTCCATTAACTTACAAGACTCTGGGGTACTTTCTGGAGCTTCTGTGTATTAAAATATACTTATACTTCTAGTTTTATTTATTCTTCTTTTTAACATTCCCACCCCCACCCCCAAAGCCTACTTCTAGTTTAAGAGTTCATGTCTTCAGATATCACTGCAAGTCAAACTCCAATATTCATAAGGCACATGAAGAGAAATTCTCAACATGAAAACATAATTGCCAGTTGGTGACCCAGCACAACAGCTAAAGAATCATCCTGTTACCCCTTAGACCATAAAGAAGGCTGAGCACCAAACAATTGGTGATTTTTAATTGTGGTGCTGGAGAAGACTCTTGAGAGTTTCTTGGGCTGCAAGGAGATCCAACCAGTCAATCCTAAAAGAAATCAACCCTGAATATTCATTGCAAGGACTGATGCGAAGAGCTGACTCATTGGAAAAGACCCTGATGCTGGAGGAGATTGAAGGTAGGAGGAGAAGGGGAAGACGGAGGATGAGATGGTTGGATAGCATCACCGACTCAATGGACATGAATTTGAGCAAACTCCGGGAGACAGTGGAGGACAGGGGAGCCTGGCGTGCTGTAGTCCATGGCGTCACAAGAGTCAGACATAGTGACTAAACAACAACAACCCTGTTATAGTCAGGAGGTGCCTGTTGAATGCCAAATTTGCCAGGGGAGTGGGGTAAAGGCAGCCTTGGACCTGTGGTCTTCTCCCAAGGACTGGGGAAATGGTGCACTTCTGTCAGGGAGGCCTGCTCCCTACAAGGGAACATAGACCAAGTTGGGCACAGGCAGAGAGAGGTGGCCCTACTCTGCTGGTGTTAAAGAGGCTGCCTAATCCAATCACCACAATGAAGTTCACTCATAAAACAGACCCCTGAAATTCTCAGGATTAAGGTTTAGCCACTACAAGCGCCATCACCTTGGAGTTATTTATGTCACATCTTTTCCTTTGAGAATCACCTTGCTATCCCATTTAGAAAGAAAATAAATATTTCCTGCGACACAGCCTCAAGTTATTTTCATACAATATCATTTATACATATTCACTAGACTGTTGAAGTTGTCCAGGATTCTTTCTGCTAGTCTGCCTGCAATGCAGGAGACCTGGGTTCGATCCCTGAGTGGGGAGATCCCCTGGAGAAGGAAATGGCAACCCACTCCAGTTATTCTCATCTGGAAAATCCCATGGATGGAGGAGCCTGGCAGCCTAGAGTCCAGGGGTTCGCAAAGAATTGGAAACAACTGAGCGACTAACTCTTTCACTTTCTTTCTTCTAATAAACCCACGTTGGAGCTCTCCTCATGCAAAATTGCACATCCCTGCCGGTCCCCCGCTTCCCGCTGGCCGGAGGGTGATGCCTGACCTCCACTCAACTACCTGCCTGGCTCAGAACTCCCACATATGGCTTGAGTGTTGCGAGAGACTAGCTGGGGTTGACAGATACATAACTCGAAACCAGAAAAAGAGGAGGAAAGGGTCGGGAGAAATGAGCCAGCAATCCTGAGAGACACAGAGCTTCCCTGACAGGGTCAGAGACAGAAGTGGCCCGGGGCACAGGGGCTTGAAGGCAGGGACCTGAGGACAGGGAGCAGCAGAGATGACAGATTCCAAAGGGACAGCAGGGCACGTGCTTGGGTAGGGAGCTGCGCTCAGGGGGTATGGAGCACTGCAAAGCAGATGTTGGTGGGTTAAAGGCCCAGGGACCATATCAAATAAGGGACTCCTGTCTGTGTTTAGTGAGCACTGGCCATGGCATCCGGGGAATGCCCTGGACATTGAGGAAAACTCTGCCCTCTTCTGTAAAACGGGGGTGGGGCAGTAAGAGCCACAGGATAGTAACTATACTTCTATTATCTTCCAGCTGGGAAAATACCAAATGCCAAAAAGTTAGGGTAGCTAAGTAATGTTTTTCAATATACGAATCACAAGAATGTCAATGTGCATCAAAACCCCCCACAAAGTTTGCATCTGTACCAAACATAACTTAGTCTACACACACTATGTGGAGGGAATACACAGAGTTTACCTACATGTATGATCAAGGCTCAGCTGGGAGGCAGAAACTAGGAGCATCCAGCTCTGAGACTTCAGGAGGTTAATGTGACTTCAAGGTCACACATCTGGCCTTGAGGCCAGAATCCAGGTCCTTTGGCTCCTGCGCCAGTATTTCTGTAATGCCTTTAACAGGTTTGGTTACTTGACTCTGCGGTCCCAACCAGATTAGAACGTCACTGTGGCAGGCGGGAGGGGTCAGCGTACTGACAGCAGTGAGCAGAGATGGCTGAACCCCGGGAGGACCAGCGGACGTTCACTGTGAGAAAACGTGGACGCTCTGGAGGCAGAAGGACCCAGCTCTATCACTGAGTGGTTTCTGATCCCGGGGTGGGGGGTTCTTAACCTCTCTGAGCCCATTTCCTCATCTATGAAACGGGTCATGAGCTGCAAGAGTCATGGAGAAAAAGAGGTAATGTGTGTAAAGTTCCCAGCACATAATAGGCATTTAACAAATGGCAGCTCTAGTTATTATTTTAAGAACTCAATGAATATAGATAACGGGAGCCTTTTAACTCTGGAGCAGAGAGAATGAAACATCTACATAGAATACACAAGTGCATGTCTGTAGTTGAGCACATTTCATCACGTCATAATGATAACCCTGAGGGATTAAGAAAAGGCTCAGCTGGGGAGAGAACACCGTAGGAGGAACCTGTGTCCGGGAGTCCGACACTCTGGACCCAATTCCAGCAGCACTAATTACGACCCTTGTGACTTGTGGTGATCGGTTCCCTGAAACTCTGTTTTCTCATCTATTAAATGGGGATAATGATGGTAGTCCCTGGCCTTTAGCAGGTGCTTATTAAACGTCAGAGCCATTCCCCCTCTGTCTTCTACTCCGTATAAGAAGGCAGTGGGTGCTTTGATGTCTTCTTGTTAAATTCCTGTCCAGAAAAATGAAAACATTTTCAAGTATGGTATTGAAATCGGTTAAACTTCAGTCACCTGGAAAAACTTACATACATAAGATATTCTTTAGTCTCCAATATTGTGCAATGAACAATATTGTGCATGAGCACTTCTTAAAAAAACCCACATTCGTCAGAGCACTAAAATACAGTACAGAGTACGCAGTAAGCACTTAAGGAAAAGCATGCAGAAAAAACTTGCTGCAAACCAAATACATGTGAGGAGTGATACCCCAACTGAAATAGTCCAGCCGAAAGACAGGCCACTTTTATGTGCATAAAAAGTGCAAGCTTTCCTTAAAATGATTCATTCTAAACTGAGGACAAAAATCTGGAATTGAAAAAGCAGGAACATACTTTTTTTTCCCTAGTCAATAAGTAATGGTTAAGACTAGGTGTCCCGTATTCCTCAGCACTTGGGGTTTCTCAAGCTTCTATTTGGCCCTTGCTGAAATAAGATGATTTAATTTCGACTTAGCAGAAATTCATTTCATTTTTCTGACTCATGAGAGAGATGTAGTCAGTAAAATTTGTGCTGCCACGGCTCTCACACAGTCGGTCCTGCCCAGACACGCGCGCCGTCAGGGTGCCACCAGACAGCAGAGACAAGCAAGAGGGAGGTTCTGTCCCCTGGCCCAGCGAGGCACAGGCCCACGTCCACCACAGACAGGGCATGCACGGGCCACGACACCCCAGCCACACTTGGCTCAGAGCTCCCTGGGCTGTCTTCCCCCAGGGTGGGACCAAAGGCACGTTCTTCCAGGTAGGACCACCTCCTGTCACTGGAGACACGTGGGAACTCTGCTCTGGTCTACCGGGGTCTCAAAGGGCCCCAGGCGAGGGTTCAGGGGTTGGGGCAGGCCGACGGTCACCTGCTGGCCCCATCACTTCAGTGCTGTCCGTGGTCACGCAAGAACGGAGACAGACAGTGAGACGCGAGGGTAGGGGAGGCGGTGTCGGCTTTGGGTTGGTGGGAGGGTGCTGCTGAGGAGCACACAGAAGGTGAGGGATGAGGGTGGGGGGTGCGCAGTGACTGGGGAGCAGGGTGAGGTTCCCAAGTCACCAGCGGGCGCGCGACTGGGCATCGCGTGTGGGGCGAGATGCTGCCGCAGCCACCTCAGAAATTCCCTGGAACACTGCTGAACGACGGTACTTATCTGCCTCGCCTCGGATGACAGTCACAACATCAAAATCCCCAGGGTTACCCCATGTGAGAAGCCAGCTTCTCCTGGCTAGCTGCTCCTAAACATGGCCCCCTCTGGCTGCGTCTTCACCATTTTGTCATGAAAACAAAATGCCTGTCTTCAGCCCAGTGCCTGGGCTTCACTCGCCAACACTGTCTCCATGAAAACCTGATGAAACAGTAATAAAAGTGACGTATGGTTTATTAATATTCACACTGCCTCCCACTGGCCCGCCAGCATTAGAGGGGGAAGCTGCTGGCAGCTGGCTCTCTGGGAACAGTGGTCCCTTGTCATCAAAGTGCCCATCACAGCGGCGGTTCCACAGCCAAGGGGGAGGCCTAAATATGACTGAATGGCCATCGAGGGGTCCAAAGCCACCTTTCACTGGCCAGCTGGGTGGTCTTGGTGGGGGGGTGGGAGGATGCCCCACACCACTTCCTGGGGCCACCCCAACCATGAAGCAGCCCAGGTACCTGACGTCACAGCTACCAGCAGGAAAACCTCTGTACTCACGACACAGAAAAGGATCTATCTGAGCTTGAGGATGTTAGAAAGTTTTCTGAGAGGCCGAAGAAGAGCACAGAACTGGAAGAAACCAGAGCAGTTGTACTGAACGACTTACGGGATAGAAGATCTGTTACAACCAATACAAACTTCTGAGAGGAGAGAGTGTATGCTCATGAGAAAACTGCTGGGACTTCCCTGGTGGTCTGGGGGTTAAGACCTCGCCTTCCAGTGCAGGGGTACGGGTTCAATCCCCGGGACCCCTGATCAGGGAGCTAAGATCTTGTATGTGTCTCACTGCCAAAAAACCAAAACATAAAGCAGAAGTAATACTGTAACAAATTTAATAAAGACTTTAAAAATGGGCCACATATTAAAAAAAAAAAAAAAGGAGAAAACTCTAGGGAAGGAAGATGTACAAAACTAGTCACTAATATCCCCTGAAAAAGATGGCTTGGACAAACTGTCCCAAATGATGTGGCAGCATGACTGGGGAGTAAAATAGCTATAAAAACAGACTTTAATGAAATCTTCTCCCATTTAAGACAGCTTAACTTTGATCATAGTGATTTCTAATTTTCCTTACTGGATTCTTCCTGAGAGAGGGGACTACTTCTGGATTCATCATGGCACACTGCCTGGCTTGTGACAGGTATCCAGTAACTGTTTCCTGAATGAAGGGGGAAAGAAAAGCTGTAGACTTAGAGAAGAGCAGACCTATTATGAATGTGGGAGAGCCGGCCAGGAGGGAAAAGCGTATTGCAGGGCAGCAGACACCAAGGCAAGGAGTCTTGGTGTAAGAGAATGTTTGTGGAACTTAGGTTAGTTTTGTGGATGGTAGGGGCGGAAAAAGCAAATATGTAAATGTACATGTGAAAGTGAAAGTCCCTCAGTTGTGTCCGACTCTTTGTGACCCATGGACTATAATATATAGTCCATGCAATTCTGTAGGCCAGAATACTGGAGTGGGCAGCCTTTCCCTTCTCCAGGGGATCTTCCAAACCCAGGGATCGAACCCAGGTTCCCCGAACTGCAGGCGGATTCTTTACCAGCTGAGCTACCAGGGAAACCTTCTAAAGGTTTGGCCTGCTTTAATTTAATGTTCCATTTCTCACATAATCCAGAGAGTATGTCCCATTCACTTGCTAACAAGCAATAAGGTGAATCTTCCCATCTGGGAATAAAAACTTCATCAATCTTAACCTCTTTTTTTCTTAAAAAGTGGCATTTTGTCTCACAAATCCTGCTCACAGTGCCAATGAATGTTTTGCCAAAAGTTTTCACTTTGGTCTCAGGTTCAAAGGATTTGTTACCTATACATGTTAACAAATGTATATGTTTATATTTAACATTCACATATTAAAAACATGTATATATTTAACACATGTTAAATATACATGTGGTGAGATGCAAATTTGTGTTTCATCTAAAGGCTAGTGAGAATAAAATTTAACTATCTACGTGGCAATCCGGGGTGGGGGAGGGTGAAACGCAAAGTTTTTACTAGGGAAGACAGCTGATGTGAAAACAAATAAAACCCAGGTACTCTGCACTTCCTCTAAAGGGCAGGGCCAAGAAAGGGTGTGCCACAATAGAGGCAGAGAGGTAAGGAAGGACGGAAAGGGCCAGATGGGAGGCAAGCATGAAAGGAAGGGACCTGTGTCTCCCTGGGGTACTCATCTCTCAGGGGACACACTCTCAGCGGTCTCCTCTTCAGAGAAGTCGATGTTTCTGTGCATTTCCCCGGGCCAGGCCCTGCGTGAGTGGATTCATTTAATCCTCATGCTTTTCTAAGACAGTGTTGTTGTCCCTGATGTAGGGATCAGGAAGGTTAAATAACCTGCCCAAGGACACAGTCCGGAAGCTGCAGAACTAGCATTTTATTTCAGATTTGCCAGCTCTAAAAACCAGCAATGCCATATATTTCAGGAATACTAAAAGTGTCAAAAACAAAGGTCTTTTTTTTTTTTTTTTTAAGACCAAGACTAGTCTCCCTCATAAGAAAGAGCAAGCAAGAGAGAGAGAGCAAGGCAGGCAGGCAGCCCGGCTCTAGGACCTCCAGCTCACTGCTCATGCTGCACCTGCTGAGATCAGCTTCCTCAGAGCAGCACTGACTCCCACTTTTATACTCTGGGTGTCCGGCGCCCTCATAGAGAGTAAAGATAAAGCTGTTCCTGGGACTTCCCGGTGCTTCAGTGGCTAAGACTCCACACTCCCAGTGCAGGGGGCCCAGGTTCGAGTCTTGGTCAGGGAACTAGATTCCACATGTCACAACTAAAGATCCTGCATGCAGCAACTAATCCACGGCTCAGCCAAATAAATAATTAAAAAAAAAAAAAAAAGCTGTTCCTTCTCTTGCCAAGTCAAGGAAAAAAAAAATATACTTCAGTGTTTCGGCCCAGCACCAGAAAAGTATAAACGAACCTAAAAAATCTGCTTTTGTAAGGATTTTTAAAATCAGCTCCCATAGTTACCACACAAATACAGTTCTCAAAGCTACTCAGATTCAAGCTGGCATTTTTTAACAATTCTGGGTCCCAGTAAAATCTCATCCCACTCCAACTTTTTAGCCTGAAAAAGTTCCTTTCTTTTTAAAAAGTAATTTATTGCGGTGAAATATGCATAATATAAAATTCACCATTCTGGGGTATTTACTATATATTCACGGTGTTGTTTGATCACTACCCCTACCCAGTCGCAAAACATTTCCATCACTCCCAAGAAAAACCTCTTCCCCATTCAGCAGTTTCACCCATTCCTCCCCATTCCCTATCCCATCAGCCATTAATCGGCATTCCATCTTTATGGGTTTGTCTGCGCTGTTGCTGGGCTTCCCAGGTGGCATCGGTAGTAAAGAACCTGCCTGCCAATGCAGGAGACATGGGAGATGTGAGTCCAGTCTCTGGGTCAGGAAGATCCCCTGGAGGAGAGCATGGCAACCCACTCCGGGATTCTTGCCTGGAGAATCCCACGGATAGAGGAGCCTGGAGGGCGACAGTTCATGGGGTTACAGAGTCAGACATGACTGACGCCACTCAGCACACTCTGCTCATATAAAGAGAATCACACAACACTCGACTGTTTACGTCTGCCTTGTCTCACTCAGCAGAGTGTTTTGGATGTACACCCATGCTGTAGTGTGTGTGTCAGTACCTCTTTCCTCTTTATAGCTGACTATTAATAATATTCTGTTGTGGGGATACACCACAATCTGTTTAAACATTCATCCCCTACTGGACATCGGGGCTGTTTCCACCTGTGAGGTATCGTGAATAATGCTGCTATGAACATCTAAGTATTTGTCTGAGTATCTGCTTTCAGTTCTTCTGGAATAATTCTACGTTTACAATTTTGAGGGCCCGCCAAATCTTTCTATAATGGCTGCACCATTTTATTTGGCCACCAGCAATGTATGAAGCCTCCTGAAATAGTTCTTTTAAACATATCTGATTTATGGAAAGAAAAAAAAAAGCCATGAAACGATTATTAATGCTGACCTTTGCGGCTATAAAAGGCTTGGGGAATTTATGTAACAGCTTTCCTTTAACAGTTCTCGTGAAATCTCTAATCCTCAACGCCTTCCCATAAGTATGGAAGAATATGTTAATCACCAGAACCCTCAGGACATTAACAATCTAGCTAGTTGCCCAGGACCAATACCTAGGACACAATTACAAAACAAACTTAAGTCCAAAATTTCCATTAAATGCAAGGAGGCATAAAATACAGATTTTTAAATGCAACAAGAATTTATAGCAGACAAGGGAGAGATGCACAGGAGAGTAAAGTGGCTAAAGACAGATGAATAGAGAAATGAAGTCTAAGACCTTGAAGAACCAGGGTATAATAAATAAGAAACACAATAAGCCCTGGCTTCCATCCAATGGCCGCCTTAAGGGTGGGGGGCGGGGTGCTCTGCTCTGTTACTGCAAGGCAGCTTGGGCAGCAAGCACCCTGAGACCCAGACGAAGCGCTGGGCTCCTCAACCTCCCTAGCCAGCACGGGGCACGATCTCATTTCCCGAGGGCAGCAGGGAACAAATCCCCTGCAGAAGAGCCCCCCCGCTCCCCACCTGCCAAGAAAGGCGAGGTTGTCATGTTTCGTTAGAAATGTTCAATTTCTGTGGCAAAACAAACCCAGCAATTCTCATGCTGTGCTGGCAAAATTGCAAGTATTTAAGTGTGGTGAGTCTCGATGGCTAGATGGAAGGAAGGATCCTATGAATATGTACAAGGTCCCTCCCCACTTAGGCTGCACGTGCCTTCCTTCCACGGCCAGAAGTTGGATTGTCGTGCGGAGGGACACTCGGGCGCACCCCGCCGTCGGAAGGCAGGGTAGGGTCTGGGGTGCGGGTCCCTGTGCCTCACGCCCCAGGCGGTCCTCCCTGGCGCAGAAGCCCCGCCGCGCTTGAACCTCAGCGAGCTGACGAAATCAACTGCTCTCCACCTGACACTGCCGTGGTCTGCATCTATCCTGTTTACACTTCTCAGCACAAGCTCTCGGGGCCAAGGCCGACCTGTCCCCAAAGGCACGGAGGGGGCGAGGCGCGGGCGTGCGGCACACCCCCGAAGGACACCCATGTGCGCTGCAAACTGTGCGCCTGCGCTGCGCGCTCTCCCACCCAGACTCCTTCATTTCGGAGGGGGCGCAGATGTCTTCCTGTCCTGCGTGTCAAGGATGCTGCGTTTCACTAACACCAGCACGGGGAGGGAACGACAAACAAAAGCAAGCAGTATGCAAATCAGAGTGCCGAACTAAGCCGGCGCCTCCCAATGTGGCGGGAAAACCAATCGTGGCTCCTCGGTCCCTCCAGGGGAGAGTGGGGAGGACAGGAGCCGGGGCAGGAGGCCGCGCACGTCAAATACATTCCTGGGCCTGCCTGAAGACCGGGTCTGTGCCTCTGCATCCGACGTTGCTCTAGGTTCCTTGGCTGGCGGGGGGCGGGGTGGGGGGGTCGTGCATCTCAACCAGGACAGGAATCGCCTGGACAGAGTGGGACATGCAGGCTGCACCCGTGGGGCTAGTCACCAACACGTGGGTGACCTCCAAGACACTGACCACACAGTGAGAGACAACGCTGCCAGAGCTACCCTCAGTGTTACGGTCACATAAAGACATGTCCCTGGGGCACAGAAAATGCAAGCCATCATCATAACCTGAGGCCCAGGCAAATACAGGCTGTCAACTCCCACCCAGACAGGGTCTGGCAGACTCGGCACTTCTGCTGATTTCTTTGATGGCTTCATGTTCCTGAGACTTCCATCCAAATGGGTGTGGTCCTAAGAGATGCTCTTTCCAGAGAAGCTGTGGCTCATCCCCCAAAGCTGAGGGTTGGGGGGTGGGGGTGGGGTGTCCACACCAGGTCTGCAGCCTCACACACACAGATGTTTGACATCCTTTGCTGAACAGAGCTTGTAAAGTAGAGCAATGAGATGAAGATACGGGTCTTTCTATACAGATCATGACACAGAACACCAACTGGGAAAAGTTGGGGAAAATGCTAATGGCTCATTTTCAGAAAAAAAAAAATCTATCTTCGATCTTACTATTTCTGTCAGCACCATCAGAAACCTCATTTGGGTCCACATGGCCCCAAACTGAGCAGGAACATGAGCACATTTCTTGTGGGGGCAGCAAAGCAATTAACTGGTAACACTCTGAGAGCTGAGGTCTCGCTTAATCGTGTCTCCAGAGTCTACGTATGGCGGTGCCTGAGACGTCCCGCTGCTGCTGATGTACCTGGATTAGTGTGGGAGCACCTTGGGAACGCAGGTAGAAGAAAAGAAGAAAAAGGAAAAGCCAGGGATAGAAAGGAAAGGCTGGGCATGGTTAGAAACAGTAACACAGTGGCGGTCTCCACTATGCCCCAGGCTCACAGGGCCGAGTGAGGCTAAGCACAGAGGGGCGAGCTCACATAGACCTTCCAGGTGCCCACAGCCCAGGTGTGCTACGTCACTGGGTCCAACAAAGGAGATGGCGTGTTAGGGAGGTTAGGAGACCCACCAGGAGTCACACGGTAGGCGAGACACTGAGACCTGGGTCTCTGTCTCCATCTCACCTCCCTAGATGCGCCAGTGGTGGCTGGTCACGCTAGCTCCCTGGAACATGGGTTGTTAACATCAGCCCTGGTTCTTTCACAGGGTCTAAGAGCCAGACTCTGGTCCCGGGAAGTGCATGATTTCCTTTGAGGTCAAATGCGTGAGTAAATAACACGCATTTGAATGTTGCCAGAGAAAGAGGTTATTTCTGGTTGTGGTGGATCTGGCACTTGGTTTCCACAAAAGGAGTGGGACAGGGCTAGGTTCTGGGGTCTGGGTATTGGGGAGGGCAGGGGAGGGACGCTAGGCTGAGGGGGCAAGGGAGAAGCTGGGGCCTTGGAACAGGACTTAGGAGTCTGAACCAGGATGTGGGAGTGCAGCAGGAACCAGAGGAAGGGACACGGAATCAAGGAAGGAGCCATAGGGGGCACCTTCTGAGAAGGAAAAGGACCCATGGAAGAACAAGCAAGGATGCCCCGGTGTACTTTGGAACTGGCAAAGAGAGAGACAGAGGCCTGGGAGACAGGGCAGGGGTGGCCATGAGCTCCCATCTGCAAATGGAAGGACCTCTCACTGCAGGAAAGTCACAGAAAACCTGTCTTCCACCGGCCCCTCAGAGCTGCAGAGGGCGCAGTGAAATGACATTTACATTCTGTGGACGCTCCTGTCTCTTCCAAGGAAACGAGTGAAAAGTTCCTGTCGCTGGGATGGGAACGGAAGGGCCCGTGGCTCTGGGCCCAGCATGTGGCCTTGGGCCACGGCCCAGTCACTGGGGTGCGTGGCCCAGGTCATGCTGCTGGGAACCGGCCTCATCAGGCCCGGGATCACCGCTGGGGACAGGGGCCCTCTCTCCAAGGCCCATCACTCAGAACGCACCCAGCAGAACCTACTGCATCCAAGATGGCACACAGGTGCCCTCTCTTTGAGGGGAGAAAAGACCCTTTCTACAAAACCAGCCACCTCTCGGTGATAAGCCAATGTCCCCACAGATGGAAGGCCTGCCATTGGGAAAAGCTTGGTTTTTAGGAAGGCTACTCTATGGAAAGCGGTGTTGCTCCACTCCCGGGTTTGCTGGCCAAGGCCACAGTGAGGTAAGGGCCAAGGGCAGGGCGCTGCAGGCACAGTAAGGCCGGATGACCAGCTTCCACAAAGTCTTCGTCTTCTTTCTGGACTCTGAGATTTCAGAGGTAATAGTCCCTCACGTCTCTGTTTCTAGAGGCCACTGTCCTTCACTTTCAGAGAACAAGTCTGTGAACTACACATGGAACAGCACATGTAAAGAAACTCTGTGACAGAAACGCTTCTGTCATCGGCAGCTGTTTATTCCCCAGAGTTGTTTTCATAGTTCCCCGGGCCAGCCGTTTCCAGTAATGACTGTTGCCCTACTGTCCATCCTGTTACAGGATGGACAAAGATATCTCTTTTACCCAAACACAACACAACAAAAACAGGAAGAGAAACGACACAAGATAAATTTAAGGGTTTAATGTTACTAGCAGTTTCCTTGGAGAACTTTAGGGGTAAATAGATTCTAAATGTTCACTCAGAATTTAAAAAAAAATTTCTGTGTAAGTTCTATGCGTTTTAGCCCGTCACCACCTGGACAGTCGGGACACAGCCACGCCACCTCTCAACGTTCTCTCTGTGGTGAATATTCGCCTTTCATAATGACAACATCCGACTCTCGGTGCCAGAGCTATTTCTATTCTGGGGGTTCACACTTCGTGCAGTTTTGTTTGCCAATATAAGTTCTAATTTACAAAGAGAAGAAGACTGGAAATCCTGCACTGGAGGTCAGTAGATGGTAAGTAAACACTACGCACAGTCTCCCCCTCATGTTCTGGCCAAAAAAACTGATTTTTATGGTTAATAATGACATAAATTAGGTTGTGACTGGAGGGTACTTCTGCAGCCACACGAAGCAAGATCTGAAGGGACGGCAACCATGGAGACCAGCCTACTTCCTGCCACTGAACTGCACGACCTAGCACACACATGCCAGCCACAGCCACACCCCCCACCAGCCAACACTTACCGCATATATAATACACACTAACACACATGCCATACACAATACACCCCCCACATATACAACACACAGACATACACAACACATACCAATACACACACACCAACACACACATCCCCACCTACCGACACCTGTTATGTATACAATGCATGGTAACACATATGCCACACGCAATACACACCTCATAGGTACAACACAGAGGCATATACAACATATACCAGCACACACACACCAACACACCTCTCACATAACAACACATATCACATATACAACACACCAACCACACATCACATATACAACACACATCAATACATATTCACATGTCAAAAACATACATGTTACATATATACACCAACACACATTCACATATCCAAACACTCACGCCATAAATATACAAGATTCATACACACACATACACACACACACACACAACCCTTCAGGGAGTCCCTGAGCAGAGTCTTGCCCATCACGCTAGTCTTGGCCCCTGGACCTTTCTGATGTTGGCGGAGATGGAGAGTGGATGTAAGAAGCGCGGCAGGTGGCAGATGCTTTGTAACTTCCTGAGGCTTGTGTGCCTGGCTCCCCACCGCCCTGCGGCTCGTGTGCCCCAGTCAAGCAGAGGATCTGAACAGCAGTGGCTGTTCCTGAGTAGCGAACGCGAGCAGGTATGCGAGCAGCGGCAGGAGGGTGCTGGGCCCGTGCCCTCCAGTCGAGAATGCTGTGCCTGAGTCTCTCCTGACTCAGGAAGAGATGTTGTTCCTCTCCTCAAACACTGACCCCTTCACTGCTGCACGGGACACGGTCTCTTCCTGACACCAGAGGAAGCCCAAACACACTCCTTTAGTGCCTACTGAATGTGAAGGAGGTGCTGGGCCTCCACGTGTATGTGAAAAAGAAACGACGCATGACCCCCAGGAGTTTGGGGATGTTGACAGCTAACAATGATACCAGGTCAAAGAAAATAGATGCTAAGCCACAGGCACATAGACCAGTAAGGGGGCCCAGTGGGGAGCGTGATGGTTACTGTTGGTTGAGGCCAGGTGCACACGGGTGAGCCACACACCAGCCATCTGGTTTGGCTGGTCCCTGGAACAACCTTGAGAACTGCTGTCATATCTCTCTTGTAAGAAAAAAAACAGGGAGCCTCAGAGAGGTTTGGGAACTCACCTGAAGTCACACAGCTAAAAAGCAGCAGATCTGGAATTCACATCCAGGTCTATGCCAACAGAGTGAGGATAGTAAGAATGATGACAATGATGCTAACAGTAGCAGCAGGAGAAGTAGTAAGAGCAGCTAGCGTGGGCTGTGTGCCTGCCACATGCCAGGCACACACTGAGCGGTGGGTGATTTACTTTAATCTCTATGGGAGAGCTCTGTACACTCAGCTCCTAAGGAAGAAGACAAAGTTACAGGGCCCGTGACGAGCATGTTCGGAACACCTCACAAAACAGGAAGCAGAGAAGGGGTCAGCGGCCTGGAGGATGGTACTGTCTCCAGACGCGCAAGGCTCCCTGGTCAGGTCTTGCTGTGCTCAGCCCCTTCTTTGTGCTGGGGAGTCATTTCTAATTTTCTGTAAAGGTGTAATGGGACATGACAGATGTTGGCTGATTTCAGGGAACTAATCTGTTAAAAGCCAAGTCAGCTGTCCTCGGGTTTCAAATTGAACTCTCACAGGTGGAAAGGCAAGACGGAATGAACATTTTTGGTGAGATGTGTCTGCTCCCCAAAAGGCTGTTTAAGCGGATTCATATGATCCAGGTTTCGGGGATGCTGGATGCCATGAGCCAAAGGTTTAGCACAATGGTGAAAGGACTTGTAGGAGGAGACTACAAGAAGCTGGGCATGTGGAGAGGTTTCTGGTGTGTAACAGTGTGAGTTGAGCTATAAACATACGAGGCCACTGAAACCATCCATCCATCCGTCTATTCATTCCTTCATCCGTTCATTTGGCCAGCTGGTCACCAGCCCATTTGCAAAGGTGCCTTGGGGACCAGCACCTACAGTAGCTCCTGAGCACCAATGGAGAGACCCTGCCTCCCTCTCACCCCACTGCTTCTGACAGACTCAGGCTCCAGGCACCTCCCCCTGCTCAGGTATTTTTGCTCTCAGAGCCTGGCCCATCTTGCATGTCTAGCCAGCAGGCTGGGCAGATCAAAAGGGAGAGGGGTGGAGGCAAGATTCATTCTTTTTTTTTTTAAGCTTTTAAGTCAGATTTTTCAACTCCTCCAAAACCAAAATTTCGAGTTCAGTTCCAAATTCTTAGCCTCTAATACTTAAATTTGTCTACAAAGGCATTTCGCCTATATTCCCTTTCTATTTAAAAATGCCACACTTGTAATTGGCGAGGAGAACAAAGTGGATTGTCGGGTACGGGACTGGAGCTCACTCTTTGGTGGCTCCTGGGGCCCGTGTCATGTTTCCCGCTGATCTTGGCCACAGTCATGTGGTCTGTTCTGCCTCACGGGCTCCCCTGTGTCTGCTCAAGCCCACCCAGACCTCAAACAAGCTAGGCCCACACAAAGGCACAGGACGGTCAACACCCCTGAGGGCCCTCAGTTGCAGGGTGGGAAGCCCCAGAGCCTCAGCCTCCCCTTGCCTGAGGCAAGATCCCTGAGGCCTATGGCAGGCCCCTAACTCCCCGCGGTATCGCCCCCCACCCCCAGCTTCTTGAGGTCTTCCGCCACACAGACGTGCATCACCCAAGACGTGCCTTGGGCTCTGCTTTGGGGACCTAACCCATGACTATTGCTTCTGCAATGTCACCATCTCCATCTCTACCCAGGAACGAGGGCCAGGGCCCAATACTCAACACTGAGAGCCCAGCTCCTCTATCTGGCCTTAAGGCCCCGTGAGCCAGCCGCTGATGGGACCCAGGGAGAAAGGGAAGTCTAGACTGGAGTAGACTGCAGCTGCCCTGCAGAGGCTGAGGCTGGGAGCTCCCTTCTCCTCTGGAAGCCTGGTGAGGGGCTGCAGGCGGATGGCCAGGTCTGTCCCAGCTGTGAGGCAGAGATCCGCTGCTGCGGGAGGCCAAGGGCAGGTGGGAGGGGGGGCGGCATTCACTGGGGAGGGTACCCAGGACTCAGAAGACACGAGGGGCACCCAGGGAGACCGGACAGAGCCATTCAAAGGCAATGCACTCTGCCTTCTGGGTTTAACAAGACATCTGCACTGGGGCGGGCCAGGACAGTGGAGCCCGACGGGCCCCCGCTGCCTCCCTGGGGGACAGCTCACTCCGTGACAGGCTTGGGGGTAGAGCCTCATGGCTGAGGGCACTCCTACTCGCTTCTTGAAACCTCAGCACAAAGCACAGTGTCTGACACATCTTTGGAATTCAAAAAGTTACTTGTTGGATCTAGAAATGAGGATTATGACTTCAAACCCAGCTGTGGCTATGGGAAGAGTTCAGTAACGACTTAGCCGTAAATGCTACATCGATCGTAGATTATGCAAAGAGCCATGTGTATTAATGTCTCCGCCATGCAATAATGCTTCCCCACACCCACCCACCCCCATCACACTCCCATTCCGCCCACCCACTTGTCAGTTTACGAACCCACATAAACCCCTCCTGTCCCATGCGCCAACTATTTTTGGATCTTCACTGTCACCACCATTGAAGCAGAAAGGGTCTGACCACAAGGAATCTAACAGCTGGGCCCGGAGGAGGGGCTGTCAGCCACTGAGGTGAAAGGTCAACAGTTCCATGCCAGGCTGTCAACAGTGGCCCCACTGCTCCCATTTTGACAGGGCAAGTTGTAAAGCCCTCTGTTGGGTGACGGACTCTGGGATCCAAGCCAACTTAGGCAACAGTTCTCAAAGGACAAAATAATAATTTTTAAAATGTAAATAAAGAAATAAAAGCAGGAGGAAACTCCTGGAGGTGATAGATCTGTTTAGGGCACTAACTGTGGTGGTAGTTTTACCTCCAAACTCATCAAGTTGTACACATTAAACACGTAAGGCTTTTTGTATGTTGGGGATACCTCAATAAAGTGTCTTAAAAAAGAGAATGAGCTGCAGAGCTTGTTTAAATCATCTGGCCCCACTCCCAGAGAGCCTGTTTTTTAGTTCTGTTTTGCACCTCAGGAATCTTCATTTGTAACAGGTACCTGGTTGGTACTGCAGGAGAAGGGTCCTTTGATCACATTTTGAAAATGACTGGTTCATACCCGGAGCTCAAGAGTGGCTCCAGCCCTACCGTCCTTACGTTTGGGGACATGTGGATGGTAGTTCTGCAGCAAGGCAGAAAATTGGGTCAAGTTTCCGGGGCATCAACATTGCTTTCTTTCGCACCTGGGCCCTTGGCCTCCAGAGTCACTCTGGTTGGCTCATGTGATCTGTGAATGTATGTGGTTTTTCAGTGTCTGTGAAGTCGTGTGTGTGTGTCCTTGTGTGTATATGCATGTTCGTTGCATGTGTCTGTGTATCTCCCTCCATGTGGTGGGCATCCATGTACATCAGCATCTTTGCTAGAACTGAGAGCTAGCTTCTGTCACCAAGATGCTCCCAAGCACACCCAGGTGTGCGTAAGTCATGTGTGGGCTTATATTGTGTCTTCTGGGTTTATTTGCGTGACTGTGCGCATGTGTGTGTGTGTAAGAAGGACTAGAACACTGGGGTAGACAAACACTAAAAAAAAAAAAAAAAACAGAGGGGTTCTCACTTTACTTCATACTAAAGCAAAATCCAATTTCAAATTATTTCACCACACGGCTCAAGGTCCGAGAGAAAAGCAAGGGAAAACTAAAGATAACCTAACAGCCCAGATAACTTATTGATTAGTCCTCCTCAGAAAAGAAATTGCAATTCTAAAAGCTTTCACATATTTATAAACTACCTCCTTCGTCTGGGTGAATGAGACTGCCAGTGGGTTGAAGATTTCACTCAATATTCTCAAGGGTAAACTAGCACCCTTTCCTGGTGCATCCACTAGTAATAAGAGACAAATTAACTGAAAAAACTAATGCCTGCAGTTGCTTTCAGTGCTCTTCTTTTCAATCAAACCTAACTTCCACTCAGGAATCTTTTATGCTTTTTAACCTGCATGAGCTTTGCAGTTTCGGAAACTATTTTTATGGCTTTATTAAGTTATGCCCCTTTTTTGCAGTGACTTAAGGCATTTTGGAAGATGCTGTGTTCCCTGTTGATGGGAAGGAGGCGATGGCGGGTCCCCAGTGTGAGCTAATGAGATCAAGGTCAGCCCACAGGAGAGGAAACTGTCCCCTGGCCATGGACGAAGCACAGGCCCTGGTCATAATGGGATCCAGATGCGGGAGTGGGGACGGCTCACAGTGGATATTCTATCAATACATCGACTCAGGGGAACATAGTCAGCTGGGGACGCACAGGGCCAGGACTGGAGCTGAGATCTCTCAGTTCTCCTCCCAGAGCCTGTTACTTGATACTGGTGGGACTTGAAACCAGGTTCTGGAGGTCAGAGCCTCACAACTAACTGTGACTTAGGGAAAGCAGAGTTCAGGAACAAAAGACAGCAAACAAACAAACAAACAAACAAACAAACCTATTCTCTCTAGCCAACTCTGCAATCACAATACCAGAATCTAAAAGCATTAAAAACATTCACAGGAATTTCCCTGGGTGTCGAGTGGTTAAGAATCTGCTTTCCAATGCAGGGGATGCAAGTTTGTTCCCTTGTAAGTGGAAGTAGTGACAGACTTTATTTTCTTGGGCTTCAAAATCACTGTGGATGGTGACTGTAGCTATGAAATTAAAAGAGGTTTGCTCCTTGGAAGAAAAGCCAGGACAAACCTAGACAGTGTATTAGAAAGCAGAGATACCACTTTGTCGACATAGGTCTATATGGTCAGAGCTGCGGTTTTTCCAGTAGTCGTGTACAGATGTGAGAGTTGGACCACAAAAGAAGGCTGAATGCCTAAGAATTGATGCTTTTGAACTGTGGTGCTGGAGAGGACTCCTGAGAGTTCCTTGGACAGCAAGGAGATCAAACCAATCAATCCTCAAGGAATTCAACCCTGAATACTCATCGGAAGGACTGATGCTGAAGCTGAAGCTCCAATATTTCAACCACCTGATGTGAAGAGCTGACTCACTGGAAAAGACTCTGATGTTGGGAAAGGTTGAAGGCAAAAGGAGAAGGGGACGGCAGAGGATGAGATGGCTGGATAGCATCACCGACTCAATGGACATGAGTCTGAGCAAACTCTGGGAGATGGGGGGCAGAGGAGCCTGCTGTGCTACAGTTCATAGGGTTGAAAAGAGTCAGACATGACTTAGCGACTGAACAACAACAACAAGAGGAACTAAGACCCCACATGCTCAAGAACAAAAGAAGCCCTGCACTGCAAAGAAGACCCAGCGCAGCCAAAAAAAACGTATTCACATTTATACTGGCAGGGGTGGGGGAATCCCCATTATGGTCTATGGCCTCTTCCCTTTATTCATGAATAGCTACTGTTGTCTCCTAGCCTCTGGGTTCTCTCAAACGTCTTCCTGCCATTTCAATGGATTAAAGTAAAAGCTCAGTCGCGTCTGACTCTTTGCGACCCCATGGACTGTAGTCTACCACACTCCTCTGTCCACAGGATTTTCCAGGCAAGAGTACTGGAGTGGGTTGCCATTTCCTTCTCCAGAGGATCTTCCCAACCCAGGGATTGAACCTGGGTCTCCTGTATTGTAGGTAGACGGTTTACCATCCGAGCCACCAGGGAAGTCTTCACTAATATTCTCAATGTCACTAAATTATTCCTTTGTTAAATCCAAGTAGCTCAAGCCTCAGTCAAAATTCTCCACCATCTGGCCTCCCTCACCTAACCCTTCCTTTTCAACCCAGGCCTCCGACTACTTGCAGGTCTCAAGTCGTTTTCCTCACCCCCACCATATTCCCTTATTTATTCCAGTCTCCATGCCTCTGAGGCTGCCCCCACCCTCATTTCACATTTCCTTTAAGACGGACCTCAACAGTCCTTCAATATATAGCTTGTGCTCTATAAATCTTCCCTATTAACCCATCTTGCAAAATCTTTCATTGACTTTGAATCTCTTTTACTGGTTTTTCTCATCACGGGTTCCCTAGAGTCTCAATGAGTATCTGCTGAGTGATCAAACATTTGCAATATCAAAGTATCAGAATTACACTCCAGGCAATCTGCTTGTGTCTTTTAATCTCCTCAGAGAAACCATAAACTCCTCCAGATTGGAAATCTTGTGTCTTATCTCTCGTACCCTTCAGTACATCCACCACAGGACAGACGGTAGGCATCCAATGAACGTGTGATGAATTGAACTGAGTTAAAATATATCTCTGCCCCCAATTTGAAGATAGTGTCTGAAACCTTCTGAACCAGGCAAAAAAGGCTGGATTATTCTGAAGGAAAAGATTACTGGCCATTTTTTATGTCCTAAGTTTTTATGCACACATTCCCCTACTTCTTTGGTTCTGGTAATAGTCTTAAGTATTTCAAATGAAATCTAGACAAGAGTATTTTGAACAGCTTGGAGCAGAAACAAACAAAAAAAAATTCACACATTTTAATCCCTATCTCCTGCCTGAATGGCATGTCTTTTTGTTTTTCCTGGGTAGAGTGTAATATTTAGTCTTGTTTTCAGTCTGCTGGTCACACTGACAGTGGAAATATCCCAGCATCAATTTATTGCTTGCTCCAAAAAGAAGAAAAATAACTGGCATCGACATAGAATCAAATGCAATAGTCCCTCCCCCTTAATTATAGTCAACCTCAATCCAAAAACATTAAGTGAAAAATTCCAGAAACGAACAACTCTCAAGTTTTAAACTGCCTGCTGTTTTGAGGAGCGTGATAAAATCTCACCAAGTTCCATTCTATCCCAGCCAGGACGGAAATCTTCCCTTCGCTCAGCATGTTCTGCCCATGGGCCCCCAGTAGTGTCTCCCGGTAGCCAATTCGACGATCAGACTGACTGTGCCATAGCAGTGCTTGTGTACAGGCAGCCCTTATTTTACTTAATAACAGCCCCAAACCCCAAAAGCAGTGATGCTGGCAATTCAGAGATACCAACGAGAAGCCATAAAGAGCTTCTTTGAAGTAAAAAGGTGAAAGTACTCCATTTAATAAGGAAAGAAAAAAGGCGTGCTGAGGTTGCTAGGGTCTATGTTAGGAATGTTGTTGTTTAGTCACTAAGTTACATCTAACTCTTAGCAACCCCATGGATTGTATGTAGTCCGACAGACTCCTCTGCCCATGGAGGAGCTCCTCTGTCCGTTTTCCCAACCCAGGGATCGACCTCAATTCTCCTGCATCTCCTGCACTGGCAGGTGGGTTCTTTACCACTGAGCCAGCAGGGAAGCCCAAGAATACTGGAGTGTGTAGCCTTTCCCTTCTTCAGGGGAATCATCCTTACCCAGGAATCAAAATGGAGTCTCCTGCATTGCAAGCAGATTCTTAACCAGCTGAGTGACCAAGATGCCTACTTTAAGTATGCACTGCCTTTTAAGCAGAGTTTTTAAAAGCCTTTTTACAAGTTGCTGTGCTTGATTTTTAGTAAACATGAATGAAGCCAGTATTCTTCAAATTAACAAATTAACAAAATAATAAAAGCCTGAGCATCCTGACCCTGCTGCAGTTCACCCTAAACTCAGGCCAAGACCAAGGAAGAAGTGGCCTCTGACATGCTGGTTTGGCACCCCCAAGTATAGAGGGACAATGGCGACGGGGAGCTGGCCACAGCGCTGAATATCCCTTGGACAGGCGGGTGAGCCTTCATGATGCCACCCAGAGTGCACGTTGAGAGAAGAGCACTTTCAAGAGAACGCCTGCCATCCCTGCCCTGCACAACCACCTCCTTCACACCCTCCCCTGGGGTCTGCAAAGCCCAGGCTCCCTTTCGCGTTGGCCACGGCACAAGGCTCAGAGCCTCCTTCTTTGCCTGGCTCTGGGGCTGAGGGTCCAACAGCTGACCACAGAGGCTTAAAAAGCAGGTGAGTGGAGAGGAACCGGGTGAGCATTACAGATCCACCCCTCCAGGAACCTAGGGGACACGGACGTGAGGCTCCTCCCCAGATGCTCGAGAAGGGATGGGGGTGGTGATGGTGGATGAAACAGGTGGAATGGCCTACAAACCTGTTTGAGTCAGGACTGAGATGAGGGAGGTGGGGGGCCATGGGGATGCCTGTCTCGTGGCCACAGACCATCCAGGGGAGGGGGCGTGAGGTCATGGATGGAGACCTAAGGCTGAGGGCCAGGCTGGGTCAGGAGACCCCGAGGTGAGGGCACCTATGCAGATCTGGCCAGGTGGAGGGGTGGGCAGATGGGCAGACAAGGTGGGGAGGCACCAGGACGGCCTTGGAATGGGTTGATGGGCTGGCTGTGCCCTCGTGGCTGGGACACACTCACCTCCTCTGTGGCTGGGACAGAGGTGAGTGGAAAGCGTGTGTACTCTTGGGGTCCGGGTCCACAGGGCCTGGGCATGATGACGTTGAGGGGTTCAGGTTTTACCGCCCATGTGTCAACCTCCTAAATGTGTTGTCAGCCCCCATCTTCTCGTGGGGGTTTTAGTTTCGTTTCTCACCAACCTCCATGAGTCTTGGACTGTTCAAACATTCCCTCAAGCGCAGCCCACCGTCATCTCCAGAACAGACTCACTTGTTCCGGTTCCTATCCAAGCCCTGGGTGCCCACCACGTGCTGGACTCAGAGGCGAGCACCCAAGCCAGGTCCCAGCTCCATCATCCAACAGCCCCACACGGCTGGTTCCTGGACCCACCCAGTTTACGGGTCAGGAATGGAGGAGGAGAGAATGAGCCACACAGCTTGGTGATGGGAACAACGAGGCCACCCTGACCCGAGCCAGTGCTCCCATCTGGGTCCCTCCTGAGCGGTGCCTCTCACTGGCTGCGTGCTGGGAGCCCCAGGAGAGCCGTGACAATCACCTGCGCAGGACACCTCCCCCAGAGACGTCCGTTCAGCTTGTGGAGACTGGGATCTAAGTCAGTTTTTTTTTTTTTTAAAGCTCTGTCCACCTGCCGGGGACTTTGACACAGAGCCAAGGGTGGGAAGCTGTATATATACCACAGACTCCAGGATAGTGAGGGCCTTGCCCCTGCTGTCCTAGCTGTGTTCCCATCCCCAGTGCTATGCCTGGCTCATGTTAGAAGTGAAATAAATACTTGCTGAGTGAAAGAATGGAAGTTTCACATTTTCCCACCAATGGTGTTACAATCCTCCTCCTGACCCCAAACCTGGAGTTCTCCCATCACCAGAGCAGGCTGCCTGGTCCCGAGGCTACAGACCCTCCCCCTGGCCTCCTCCTTATACAGGGACATAGGGCCACCTTCTCAGAGCATCACTTTCATCCCATTACCCTCTGTTGCTCAAACGCTTTGGCACTTGCTCTGTGTTTACAGATGCAACTGCAACCTCTTAGTCTGGCAGCCAAGACCCCAGCATCCTGGTCCCAACCTATTCTTGTGATCAGGTCTTCCACCCCTCCACGGATCCTCTGTTCTGGCCAGGTGGGTGGTCCTCCTGGTCAGCTGTGAGTTTTTTTGGGCATTTTGCTGGAGTGACTTCATAATGTGTGTCCCTCTCTCTCCTTCACCTGCATCTGGATTCTATCCATGACGACCTGACTCCCTTGCCATGCCTTTGCTCTTAGCCCCAGCCCTACCCTGCCAGGGATCCCTCCCAACTCTGAACATCTACACCAAGAATCTTACTTGGCTCTGTTTTTACGAGACTTCTAATCATCGTTTCCAAGTGCACATGTCCTAATTTCCCAACTAAATCGTTACCACCGAGAGCAGCAATTTTATCTCCCCAGCAGCAACCAACACGGCACACGCTTTGTGAGTGCTGCTGGGCATTCAGCATCTCTTATCTCAGGGCACATGGCCTTACCTGTAATATCTAGACTGTAGGTAGGTGGAGCACACAGCCTTGGACACGTGACTTGCAGAACCGAAGTCGATGACCTTGACCCTGTACGGCTGTCTGGATGGATCCACCAACATGATGTTCTCCGGTTTGAGGTCGGCGTGGATAAGACCTAGACTTTTCAGTTTCATCAGGGCGGTGGCGACCTGCTGGAGGACTGGGCGAATGTACTTGAGGGGCAAGGGGCTGAACTTGTTCTGCTTCAGAAAGTCATAGAGGTTCTGCTCCAGCATCTCGAACACCAAGCACGTGTGGTTCTTGTGCTGGAAACACTCGTAGGCGCGGACGAAGTTGAAGTCGTCGGCGCTCTCGGTGCTCAGGCGGGCCAGGATGCTCACCTCGATCTGACCTTGGCGGGCATACGACGGGTGGTTCTTCAGGATCTTGATGGCCACAATCTCATTGGTGCCCCTCTTCCAGCACTTAACCACTTGCCCGAACGTCCCCCGGCCCAGGAACTCTAAGACCTCGTACGTGTTGGTCATGGAGCACAGCACCTCATGCTGGACCAGCTGGTAATCCCCCTCGCTGTTGGAGCCGCTGTTTTTGGACGTGGCAGTCGAGGTGGCGGCAGTGGCTATGGTGGCCCCGCTCGCATTGTTCTGGATCATGGGTGGATGCTCTTCGATGATCTGCACGCTGCTCGTGTTCTCGATCTCCTCACTCTTCCGCTTGAGTCCACATTTTTGGTAGGTGTCAAGAAGGCTCACAGTGCTGCGACGCATGAGGTTGTGCGGACCGCCGAGGACGGGCCCGGAGACGGAAGCGCTGCTGGCTGAGGTCACGACGATGTGCCCGGTGCTTCCTGGGAAGATGATGGTCTGCTCGTACGGGAGGCCGGGGTTGGGGATGGGCAGGGAGGCGCTGACGGTCGCGGCGGCTGGCTGGGACGGTGGCGCGTTCTTGCTCGGGCCGTACACTTTGCTGTGGGAGCCGTACCCGGTCATGTCCCAGTTGGAACTCGGCTCTACTTTCAGTTTCTTCACGCTACAGAAGGCACTTGATTGAAGGGTGTGAGGGGAGAAAACTTGCACATGTGAGGCCATACCTGCGGGGGGAGAAAGAGGAATGTGAGTCGCCCTTGTGTGAATGAACGTGACACAGCCGCTTGGGTTCTGACCGGTGGCACGGGTCCTAGAGAACACTGTCTTCCCACTTCAAAGGGGGCTTCCCTGGTGATCCGGGGGTGAAGAATCTGCCTTGCGACGCAGGGGGGACACAAGTTCGATCCCTCGTCGGGGAAGATCCCACATGCTTTGGAGCGACTAACCCCATCCGTCACAACAACTGAAGCCTGCACGCCCTGGTGCCCGTGCTCCACAATCGGAGCACAACCTGTGCTCCACAAGCAGAGAAGCCGCCGCAACGAGAAGCCCAAGCACCGCAACTAGAGAGGAGCCCCCAGCTTCAGAAAGCCCACACGCAGCGATGAAGACCCAGCGCAGCCAAAAAATAAATTCATTTTTAAAAAAATTTACAAAAAAGAAAAAAAAAGTTGGAAAATCGAATCTATTCCACCCAGAAGCACAGTCTGGCCACACTGAGCCTGTGGGCCCAGGGAGTTCTGGTAGAAGACTCGTAGGGTGGGAATACGGCCAAGTCTCAGCGATGGAATTAGAATACCAGAACTTAGTTCATTATGTTGGGTTTTTTTCCTAATAAATACTGTCTGCGATAGAAATAAATTCTTCCTCAGTTCTCACTAGGTAGCAACCCAGTTAAAACTGAAGGCTGCCTCAGGCGGCCCGGTTACCTGTGGTATACTTAGCTGTCTCACATGGTCGGGTACTCCCTGCCCGTACACAGGCCCTGCAAGTGTCAGGCTTGCTCATTTGAGGAAAACGCTTCCCACACAGGTCCAATCACGGAGCCACTCGTGATCTGCTAGCTTCCGGATGAACCATAATTACCCCCTGGTGTCTTAGTCACCTTAAATCATTCTGTAGGGTTGAATCAACAAGCAGTTGGTCTGACGTTTTCATTGAGATAGTCTGAATCATTTTATCAACTTTTTGGGGGGGGAAGGAGAGGGGGAGGCTAGGGGGAATGGATAGCATAATTTATGGGCTCTATTACTCACTTTTCCTGCTAAAGTCATGCATCAATCAATTTATCTAGAAAGTACTATTATTTTATATCAAATCAGTATCAGTTCAGTCACTCAGCCGTGTCTGACTCTTTGCAACCCCATGAACCGCAGCACGCCAGGCCTCCCTGTATATCACCAACTCCCAGAGTCCACCCAAACCAATGGCCATCAAGTCGGTGATTCCATCCAGCCATCTTGTCCTCTGTCTCCCCTTCTCCTCCTGCCCCCAATCCTTCCCAGCATCAGGGTCTTTTCCAATGAGTCAACTCTTTGCATGAGGTGGCCAAAGTATTGGAGTTTCAGCTTCAACATCAGTCCTTCCAATGAACACCCAGGACTGAGCTCCTTTAGGATGGACTGGTTGGATCTCCTTGCAGTCCAAGGGACTCTCAAGAGTCTTTTCCAACGCCACAGTTCAAAAGCATCAATTCTTTGGTGCTCAGCCTTTTTCACTGTCCAACTCTCACATCCATACATGACTACTGGAAAAACCATAGTCTTGACTAGATGAACCTTTGTTGGCAAAGTAAGGTCTCTGCTCTTCAATATGCTATCCAGGTTGGCCATAACTTTCCTTCCTAGGAGTAGGTGTCTTTTGATTTCACAGCTGCAATCACCATCTGCAGTGATTTTGGAGCCCCCCCAAAATAAAGTATGACACTTTTCCCACTGTTTCCCCACCTATTTCCCATGAAGTGATGGGACCAGATGCCATGTTCTTAGTTTTCTTAATGTTGAGCCTTAAGCCAATTTTTTCACTCTCCTCTTTTACTTTCAGCAAGAGGCTCTTTAGTTCCTCTTCACTTTCTGCCATAAGGGTGGTGTCGTCTGCATATCTGAGGTTATTAATATTTCTCCCGGCAATCTTGATTCCAGCTTGTGCTTCTCCCAGCCCAGCATTTCTCATGATGTACTCTGCACAGAAGTTAAATAAGCGGGTGACAATATACAGCCTTGACGTACTCCTTTTCCTATTTGGAACCAGTCTGTTGTTCCATGTCCAGTTCTAACTGTTGCTTCCTGAACTGCATACAGGTTTCTCAAGAGACAGATTTATATCTCAAGAGACAGGTTTATATCAAAACCTCACCCACAATTTAAGGAACCTCAGTAATCTAGAAGACAATAACTATGGAATAGCTGTGCAATTTATAACTATGGTGATGCTGGACACAAACCAAAATTCATAGACAATGAACTAAGGAAAACTAATGAGGCGATGAGGAAGGGTAAGTCCTTACAGGTAAAAGCAGAAATAAACACTGCCCATCTTCTCAAGTGTAGTTAAGAAACATTTCCTATAAAACCACACAGAAAGTGGGGCTTCTCTTGAGCATCATCGGTGTTTACTGATCCTAGTGTGTGTGTTTTTCTGACCCCCTAGCCTTGCCTGTGAGTGGTTATTTACCATTTCCCTTTGACCTCATCTACCTTTTCTCTCAGCAACAACCCACGTTCCATGTTGTCCAGAAGCCTGAGGCCAGCAGCCTTGCTTTCTACCTCTATTCTCTTTGTTTCAAAACACCCCTGAATTTATCCCCACCCTCCATCCTCTCTTTGATCTCTCCCGTCTCAGGAGAAGAAGGGTCTCCCTGTTCTGACACTAAAGGTTCTCCTGACTCTCAGGATTCAGCCTCTCCCATTTCCCTTTGAACTCCCTCCATGGTCTGTTCTCTTTCGGTTTTCAATTTCTCTGTGTTAACTGGATCCAAGTTCTTAACAGGTACTTAGTACAGTTTTGCCAAAAGAATCAATGAGTCTTTCTTCTGCCTTCACACTGTACACATGGACACTCTCAGCTTGGAAGGGAAGAGGAGTACCCGCTGTATCCTTCCCTTCCTCTCACCTGTAATCAGTGGTTGATGCTCCCTTGTCTTCAAGGCTCACTCCTTAATCCCTCTCCACCCATGCACACGTACACACTGGACAGGAGTGTGCTCTTCAAGGTTAACGACTTCCTAATTGCCCAATCCAAAGGCCTTTTTTCGGCCTCTATTCTCTTTGCCCTCTCAGCAACTGACCAGTCTGATACTGCTGACCACGACTTCCTTCTTGATGCTCTTATCTGCGAGCCCCGTGAATCTGTAAACTCCCCATCCCCTGTCTGCCTGCACACTGTGCTGGCTGCTTCCTCTTCCCCCTTTAAAATGCGGGCAGCACCAGGGCTTGGACTTCGCTCTCTCTGGGGTTAAGCTCTCCTCTCTATGCAGGCGACCCCCATACATTTATCACCGGCCAAATGCTCTGTTGTGCCTTCCAGGAAGGTTATTTTTGCCTCCTGCTACAATATCATAGATGATCTTCCAAAGATGAACTCCTTATCTTTTCCTAAAAATCTAGCCATTTCACCTCCGTGATCAGGTCCCCATGTCTGCTCATAAAATATTCTTCTAGTCACTTGGTTCCAAAACTGTGGATTTGCCTTTGATGATGATTCTTTGCCTCCATGGACAAGAAGGTGTGGACTCTTATTTCTCCCTCCTCCCGAATGTCTCTTGTAATCATCTCTTTGTTTCTGTTCTTGCTGCCACTTCCACAGTGAAAACATTCATCACTCGCCAGTAGAGCAAAGCAAGCACAGACATCTGGCCCACCCGAGTGCTCTTTCTTCCCCTAATCTGCCCATATTTAGCTACCAGATTATCTTCCTAGAACATTTCTAAGCATGTCACTCCTCTGTCCAAAAACTTTCAATGATTCCTTAGTGTCTAGAAGATAAATTTGAGGATTCTTAACACCTTCACATTTTGATTTTAACTGCTTTGCTGGCTTTACCTCCAACTATTAATCTTCCTGAACCCTCAGTTCTAATTAAGCTGTTCTACTCACTGTTTCTAGATTGTCTCTTTTGTTTCCTACCACCATGCTCTTATGCAGTGCCCTCTACCCCCATCTGGCATGCCTACACCATGTCTCTCAACTTATCCAAAGATAAAACTAAGATCATGGCATCTGGTCCCATCATTTCATGGCAGATAGATGGAAAAATGGTGGAAACAGTGGCTGACTTTATTTTTCTGGGCTCCAAAATCACTGCAGATGGTGACTGCAGCCATGAAATTAAAAGATACTTACTCCTTGAAAGGAAAGGTATGACCAGCCTAGACAGCATATTAAAAAGCAGAGACATTACTTTGCCAACAAAGGTCCATCTAGTCAAGGCTATCGTTTTTCCAGTGGTCATGTATGGATGTGAGAGCTGAACTATAAAGAAAGCTGAGTGCAGAAGAACTGATGCTTTTGAAGTGTGGTATTGGAGAAGACTCTTGAGAGTCCCTTGGACTGCAAGGAGATCCAAACAGTCCATCCTAAAGGAGATCAGTCCTGGGTGTTCACTGGAAGGTCTGATGTTGAAGCTGAAACTCCAATACTTTGGCCACCTCATGCAAAAAGCTGACTCACTGGAAAAGACCCTGATGCTGGGAAAGATTGGGGGCAGGAGGAGAAGGGGAGACAGAGGACAAGATGGCTGGATGGCATCACCGACTTGATGGCCATGGGTTTGGGTGGACTCTGGAAGTTGACGATGGACAGGGAAGCCTGGCGTGCTGCAGTTCATGGGGTCGCAAAGAGTCAGACATGACTGAGTGACTGAACTGACTGACTGAAAACAATTCAGATGACTCTTCTACCCGGACACATCCAACCCACAGTGATATTCCCAATTCTCCGTTTCTAAGCCACTTACCACGTGCACTGCCCATTTGCTCACAAATTCACTTCTACCTTGCAGAATATTTTGTCTGGAGTTGAATGACTTAGCTTTCGTGCTGTGTAACTTTTCCCATGTTTAAGTCATGTTTCCATAACCAGGCTACATTCAGAGGGCACGTGGTACAGTTTATACCCCATACTTCTTTTTTCCCCCAGCATTAAGCCACGATTGTTATATATAGGAGGCACTCAGTTGATGGAATGAAGCACTCTATCTGACCAGGCCTCCAGGAGAGCTTAGTTCTCTAGCAATAGAGTAATCACCAGTCACAAATACCTATGGAACCTGGCCTCTCTCTGGAGAATAAAGAAAAACCTGCTTATACTTCTCCACCCAAACCAGGGCAGAGCCTAGGTAGCTCCTGTTCTGGTGTCAGCAACCACATTCTATCTATACTTCATCCTGGATATGCTCTGACTTCCCAGGGTCAACCTCAGCTCAACACCCAACACCTGCTCTGAACCCACCTTGACCCTGACCTCATAGATCTGACAGAGGCTTGCTGTCTTGCTTGGTTCCTGAACTCCAGTATCTACTTGTGTGACATGACTACATTTCTGTAGATAGCCTTCTGCCTGACAAGACTATTCTGGCTTGCTCATTTAGAATTCACACTTAACTTGTTTCTTCCTACTATACTTTTTGTTCAAGTCAATTTGCTCTCAATTCTACAACAGCACAGAAAATGACTATTCTATATATAGAATACTGATATATATATATATATATATATCAGTATTAAATAACCATACTGTTATAGATCAAACCAGTCAATCCTAAAGGAAATCAACCCTGAATATTCACTGGAACGATTCATGTTGAAGCTGAAGCTCCAATACTTTGGCCATCTGATGCAAAGAGCCAACTCATTGGAAAAGATTCTGATGCTGGGAAAGATTGAAGGCAGGAGAAGAGGACGACAGAGGATGAGATGGTTGGATGGCATCACTGACTCAATGGACATGAGTTTGAACAAACTCTGGGAGATGGTGAAGGACAGGGAAACCTGGCATGCTGAAGTCCGTGTGGTCTCAAAGAGTTAGACGTGACTGAGCAAATGAACAACTGTTCCAGGTATTTTATACAACATATAAATGACCAATCCCTCGGCTTTTGGTAACTTTTTCCCTGAAAAGGCAAAGCAGTAAGCATTTCCTTTATTCTCTGGTATGGAGCTTGCCCCTAACTTCTTCATCCTTGGTATTTCGAGACAGGAGGACTAAGGCCAAGGAATTGTGGGGGGGTGGGGGTGGGCTGTGCAGTGAAGAGGTCAGAGGTGGCAGAAGAAACATGCTGAAGTTACATAAAGGAAATGCAATTCCATTCTCTGTTTTCACTGTTTCAAAAAATCTTGGTGGAAAGGCCAGGGTATAGAAGTGGAATTTTACAAAGGGGAAGAGAATGGCTTATGACTTGTTTGCTACTGGGATGACAGCCAAGGGTCATAAAATGGTGGAAACTGTCATTTGCTATCTCTGGTGACTGAGTCCCAGGATCAGAGAGGAGATCTGCACGGCTAGAGATGCCCTTTGCCACAGCAGCCTGGCCTGGTATGGCCATTGCTGCCCCTTCACACGATCAGCAGCCACTGTTCTAAGAACCAGTCACAAGGCCTGATACAGTCTTATTTCCCAACCCCCTAGCTTTACGAGATGTAACAGACATACACAATTGTGGAAGTTTGATGTGTACAACGTGTTGATTTGGTATGCGCTGATACTGCAAAATGATAATCATAAGGTGAGTTACCACCTCCCTCACCTCACATCTTACCTTTTGTGTGTGTGTGGTGAGAACATTTAAGATTTACTCTCTTAGCAACTTTCAAGGATGCAATACAGCTTGTTAACTACAGTCATCAGATTGGACATTACATCCCCAAGCTTACTTATCTCGGAGCTGAAGGCTTGCCCATACAGTCGTATTACCCTTATTCTTTAGCGGAGGTCATTTTGCTGTGCTAAGCAAACTGCTCAAAGAAAATATAGTGAAAGAAAGTCCAATAATAATAACAACAATAATTTATTTTTAAATCTCCAACCTATAAGGGATAAAAGATTGCTGGTAGCTGCGTAGCCTAGTCGTAATCCTATAGGAATAACCAAGTTTATCCAAACACTTCTTTTTTGAGAGTATTTTTCTGCAACAAAACCTTCTGATTAATGGAGTCCCAGAGGAGCCCAATCCACACCTTTTGCATTTGATTTATTCAGATCCCCAAGGCTGGGGAGGAAGAAGGCAACAATGTTTATGTTTCCCACTCTAGGAAGAGCTATCTCCTCTCATCTCTTTTTTTCTTTTTCTTTTTGGCTGTACTGGGCCTTTGCTGCTTTGCATGGGTTTTCTCTAGCTGTGGTGAGCAGGGTCTACTCTCCACTCATGCTCAGGCTTCTCACTGCGGAGGCTTCTCTTGTTGAGGAGCACAGGCTCTAGGGCACGTGGGCTTCAGGAGTTGTAGTGAACGGGTTTAGCTGCTCTGAGGAATCCAACAAAGTTGTGGGATCTTCCCGGACCAGGGATTGAACCTGTGTCCCCCTGGTTGGCAGGAGGATTCTTCTCCACTGCACCACCAGGGAAATCCTGTTTCCTTTCATTTCTCTCTGTGTTGAACTCTGTACTCTCCAAGGCCTGCCACCCTTCTTATTGGTCGATTTTCTTTTCAGAAAAGGCAGGAGGTTTAATGGACATTTTCGGTTTGATCTTACAGCACAATCTTAATTGCTTTTTAAGTCATCTCTGCCCTTCCTATTTGGCTCTTGGAAGAGAAAGAGAATTTTTCTCCTTCCATGGGAGACTGGAGTGTGAGGGCGGGCTCTGAGCTCATGAGGAGTGAGGGACCTGGGAAATCACTGCAGGATAAATCTGCAAAACTCAACACCTGCTCCCTAGAGGGGCCACGAGAGCCAGACCAATTCACAAAAGCCTGAGTAGCCTCCCAAGGTGACTCCTGACATGATGGCTGCACTGTCACTCAAATGAACGCACAGCCAGGCACCATAATTTAGAACTCCGGCTTCTAAAAGGCATAGCCCTGTTACCATCTGTCTCACAACAAGGTCAATATCATCAACACTGACTATTAGATATTCATCAGGGCCTTGTGTGCTTTTTAATGTTACTGATAAAAGTTTATGTGGACGTTATAAAAGTGACCAGTAAGAGGCACTTAAATTTATTAAAGTTTAAGTCAACTAATACAACTGTATGTAATATATTCTTCCTTGCATAGACAAATGAAATACAGCCCCAATAAAATGGGCATTAAGATACATCCTATAGTCAGCAGAATTAAAGCCCATGATTTGTAAGAAGGTATTTCTTCTTACCAACGAAGACAAAACACCTCTCACACACCCCAAACAAATCCAGGTTCCTGGTACTTAGGGTACATTTCTGACAGCCTTATGTTAAAGGTAGAGAAAAGCACCGGGCTTTCTTTTGGCTACTTTATTCATATCCTCATTTTGCATTTAAAAAAAACCATGCGGAACTTCCCTTGTGGTCCAGTGGCTAAAACTGTTTCCAATGCAGGGGGCCCAGGTTCGATCCCTGGTTGGGGAACTAGATTTCACATACTGTAACTAAGACAAAGCACAGTCAAATAAATGAATAAATAAAAATTCTTTTTTTTAAAGCATGCATATAAGTCTGCACTTCAAAATATTACTTTTAAATGTGTGTGTTTAGTTGCTCAGTCATGTCTGACTCTTTGCAACCCCATGGACTAGAGATTGCCCGGTTCGTCTGTCCACGAATTTTCCAGGCAAGGATACTGGAGTGCGTTGCCATTTCCTACTCAAGGGGATCTTCCTGACGCAGAGATTGACCCCATCTCTTGTGTCTCCCGCACTGGCAGGTTCTTTACCACTGTGCCAGGGATTGAACCCAGGTCTCCAGCATTATGTCCATAGATTTGGACTTGACTTCAAACTCTATTACTTAGGAGTCCCATGATTCTCCAGAAGTTAAAATCTTGAGCATCTAGTATGTACCAGGCTCCAGGCCCGATGTTTCACGAAAAGAGTTAACATATGTCTGACTTTGGGAGAATCTGGAATTATCCCTGTTACAACAATTTGATTAATGAGGGCACCTGCCCTACTTTCATTCTTACAAAGTCCTAGTTTGAAAACTAGGAAGTCAAGTGATGGGTTTAGGCACCTATAATAAAGTGGAAAAAACAGACCCTGACCCCAGAAGTTCAAACCTGGGTAATTCTATGTGCCTTCTTTGTCTTGATAGTTCAATGAGAAATTTATTTTTCTAGGGTTAAGAATGATTTTTTTCCACCTTAAAAAAAAAAGGATAGTTTAAAATATTTTCATGATCTTTCTGAGCTCTTAAGTCACAAGCACTTTTAAAAGGTCATTTGTTAAAGGACTGGCTCATTTAGTTCATTTTTTCCCACTTATTTGCTTAGTTTCTTCATAATTTTATATTTCACAATTAGATGAACTGAAGAGTTGCTTCACAGCTGAGTATATTTCCTTTTCATTTCACCACCCCAAAATTATCTACTGGAAGATCAGACTCTGGTGAAACTACAGGGATGAGTGGGGGTTCAATTATGATTAAAAAAAAAATTAAACTGAATTCAATTGCACTGGAACCTCTCAAAGCTCAAGGGAAGGAATTACAAGCCAAATAGTGGCACCATTTTTATCAGGATCAGTTCAGCTCAGTCACTCAGTTGTGTCTGACTCTTTGCGACCCCATGAACCGCAGCACTCCAGGCCTCCCTGTCCATCACCAACTTTTGGAGTCCACCCAAACCCATGTCCATCGAGTTGGTGATGCCATCCAGCCATCTCATTCTCTGTCTCCCCTTCTCCTCCTGCCCTCAATCCTTCCCAGCATCAGGGTCTTTTCCAATGAGTCAACTCTTCGCATGAGGTGGCCAAAGTATTGGAGTTTCAGCTTCAACATCAGTCCTTCCAATGAACACCCAGGATTGAGCTCCTTTAGGATGGACTGGTTGGATCTCCTTGCAGTCCAAGGGACTCTCAAGAGTCTTCTCCAACACCATAGTTCAAAAGCATCAATTCTTCGGTGCTCAGCCTTTTTCACTGTCCAACTCTCACATTCATACATGACTACTGGAAAAACCATAGCCTTGACTAGACGAACCTTCATCAGGATGTAAAGTTTAATTTTGGTGTTGCAGATCACCACCCAGAATCCAGTTACATTATTAAAGAGAATGGAATCACAAACATCTTAGTTTGGGAATTTTCTAGTTGTCCAGTGGTTCAGAGTCCACTCTTCCATTACAGGAGGCAGAGCTTCGCTCCCCAGTTGGGGAAATGAAGATCCTGCAACCCACATGATGTAACAACAACAACACAACAACAAAAACTTAGGGAAAAAAAGAGAATACCTTAGTTTAAAAGGTGCCAGCTTCACCACATTTATAGTCCTTCGGACACACACTTCTACTAAATAGCATTCGATAGAAGCTACAGACTTTTTCTTTTTGTTTTTGGAATCCAGAACCTCAAAGGATGGATTAATTCCCATACCTAGCTGACTGCTATATCTCTCTTATGAATCACATTATGCACATAAGACATAATAAAATCAAAGAATATATTAAAAAATATAAAAAATATATGAATGTTAGAAAAATGCATCTGAATGGACATTTAAAAACACTTAGAAAAGAGTTAATCAGTATAATCCTTGACTATCATAATTTGATGTCTCTGGGGGTTGAAAAGTAACAGAAAAAACTTCTTCATTGACATATGTAACAATATTCATAAAATTTTAATGACAGTAATCCTGCTTGTCAAGTTTCTATTTCATAAGTACAAAGATAATTTCAGGTTAGCCCATTTCTAAATGATATATTTTCAAAACAGTATATACTAAATGTCCGTGGAACTTGTATATAGTTTTCCATCAAAGTCTAATTATCTGCTAGTTGTTAACATTAAATGTATAGTCTATTCCACAAGAACTCAGTTTAGAATCAACCACAAGCTCTACAGAATTCTTTATCAATAAGGACAATCACAATACTACTGATTCCATTAAGGGTTCTCTCTATGAAAAGGCTGGAATTGGGTACAAAAGGAAGCATAAGATATTTAAGACACTGGCTCTGTGCTAAAGGAGCTTAAAATCTCATGGGGTTTCCAAGGTTAATGCAAAGTAAAAAGGACATCTGGCAATTCTAGGCAACAGAAGCAACTTGCCAAAATAAACACAATAGGAGTTCAGAGGTGAGAATCACCATGGGCTACAGTTAGGCAAGGGTTTACAGGGGAGGTAAAGTAAGAGTTGAGCTGCAGTTAGAAAGATGTTATGTCTTTCGAAGGGCAGTGTTCCAGCTCCTGATGACTAGGCATTGGGAGCCTGAAGCCAGCGTTATGGCCCCTGCCCTCAGGAAGATGAGGCTTTGCTTGGAAACAGCTACTAGCAGTCACACATTAATAAATGCTCATTCCCAACATAACTACTAGTCTACACTGGTGCCCCAACAGTCTACTTATCCAGGATTGTCATCTTCTGATAACTTTAACCTTCTAGAAGTAATTTTTAAATACTGAAAAAGCTGGTGTGAAGCCCTACCACTAGATACTCACTTTACTGTCATCTAACATGAAATTAACAAGTCGGAGAGCAATTGCTGTGACTGGATTTGCTCTGTGTCACACTCTAGGTGTGCACACCCCCAACTGTAAGGTCAGGTGCATGTCCCATTTTAAAGATAGGCAAGTTGAGTGTGAAAGTGTGTTAGTTGCTCAGTCATGTCTGACTCTTTGTGACCCCATGGTATGTAACCCACCAAGCTCCCCTGTCCATGGGGATTCTTCAGGCAAGAATTGTGGTGTGGGTTACCATTCCCTTCTCCAGGGGCTCTTTCCGACCCAGGGACTGCACCCAGGCCTCCTGCATTGCAGGCAGTTTCTATACCATTTGAGCCACCACAGTAGTCCAAGTTGAGTTTAGGGAGATGATTTAGCTTGTCCAAGCTCACTCTACCACTACCAGCAGGGCTGGGATCTGAACTGAGGTCTGCCTGACTCACAAATCTGTGCTGTTAACGCTTTCTTCTTCTTCATGCTTTAGGGTCTTGGAGTCAAAGCACCAACTAAGGGGAGAGGTACCATAACAGCCAAGAAAAAAAAGAAACCTGGTGTGTGAGAGGAGACTGATCTAAAGTAGGGAGCAGGCTGACTGCACAGCACCTGGGAAATCAATGCACCCCACAAGAGTGCTCCCAAGACACTGGCATTTCTCTGTCCTCTAATTAGGATGACACTGGAGAAACACGACCATTCAAAACTACTCACATAAATTTACCTCCTGAAAGAGGTAAACTTCACTTCTCTGATGCATAGTGGCATAGTGGACAGAACACTGGTCTTGGGTGAGCTGACCTGGGCTTTCCTAGCAGTGAGGAAGTGGACTAAAGAACTGCCTGAAAGAACAGAAAGAAAGCAGCGGAAATGTAAGGCTGTGCAGAGAAGAGAGGCAAGACACACTGGTGGATGGCACAAAAGGGCAAATCAAACATTAATGTCTGGGGGCCAGAAGGAGCGGGGTTCCATGGGTGGCGACACTGAGGACAGGAGGTGGTCTGAGCGTGTCGTTTCTCTTAGGGGATGGGGTAATGAACTGGGTTTGCACACAAACTGAATGACAAACACCGAGAGGAGATCCAAGTTGAAACATTCAGCGTTCACGCCTTCATACTGAAACTCTGAGACAAGGAAGCACTGAATTTACCAAAGTCACAGTGTCAGGAGCCACTGGTCACTGTCGATCAAGCATCTACTTCCCGTTTGCTGAGTTGAATCTCAAATGAAGATAAACCGTTTGGAAAGAGAATCGAAATCAATCAGATGGGCTCAGGCTGTACAGCATGAATCAGAGAGGGAAGAGGGCAAGGTGACCCTGAACCAGTCCATGCACAAGCCCAAGGGCAAAGGGGTGGAGCCCAAAATCTGGCTCAACAAAGATGAGTAGGTCAGAGTGACAAAAATATGGAAAGGGAAAAAGACTGAAATCAAAGGTTCATGTTCCATGGCCGGAACTGGTGTTGCCCAAGATGAGAGCAGAGTCCAGTAGGGAGAGCTTGGTTTGGGAGAGATTTCACTGTAGGATTAGTAATGGCAGAGCGGAGACGTTCTATAGGTACCAGGAGAAAAATGAGGAGAGGAGGATGGGCAAGGGGTCGCTGACCTTAGGGCTGCCCCCAACACCTCTGTGAACAAGGAATCCACATGGGAAAAGCTGCTCCCCAGGAGAAACGGTGTAGAAAGTAGAGCAGATGGCAAATAAAGTAATCCGTGGGGGCACAGACGTTGTCAAACACTATGAGTCATAGGGAGATGTCAAGGATAAAATGATGAAAAAAAAAAAAAAACCAAGGGAACAGAAAAAGGGCTACAGGGCCCGGCTGAGAATAAACCACCAGCCCATTCCCCCCCCCCCCCAACAGGGTCAGGAGGAGAGAAAAAAGGGGTGCTCCCTGGGGAAAAGAACCAGATGCACCATGTTACTTGTTTTCCCAAGAAATAGGATTCTCTTAGACTTTCAAAACCCTTTACGTCATCTTCGCTGAATCTGCAGATTCTACCATAAGCTGTATTTCTTCACTTGAGAATGTATCCTCTTCCTACCATTTGCAGATTCTCCACATACCTATCTACCTACTGGCTTATTCATTTAAATCAGCCCTTCTCCATGCTCAGGCTGACTTTCTCTTTCTAAAAGTCGCTAACTTCACCTCTGAAAGCTTCATGCCTCCCAAATTCCCCTTTCTATGTCTCTGCCTCATTGCCTGGGACTAAGCCACAAGTCACTGTGGATGCACCAGCCTTTCACTGTTGTGGGTAAGTACATGCAGCCTACAAATTGATTAGCTAGAGGCCTGTTACCAAGAGTTCATAAGCAATCTGAAAACTGCCAGTCCAAGAGAACTCTGGTGAAGGAAAGAAAGATATGATAAAAGGTGCATGCTTGTTTTAGGAAACTGTAGAATCAATGAGAGGAAAACAAATTTTATACACACACACACACACACACTCAAAACTCAAAACCTCTGTTTTCAAGGGAACTCCCTGGAGATTCAGTGGTTAGGACTTGGCCTTCTCATTGCTGAGGGCCCAGGTTCAACAATCTGTAACTTGACTGCCTCTGTGAACACCCTCCCTTAACTGAAGTCACCTTTTGAGGTCCTGGGGTTAGGAATTAAACACATGAGTTTTTACAGGTGGAGACACAATTCAACACTTAATGGTATGTTTAGGGAAACCAAAAGCATTTTGCTACAGTGTAACTTTCTCAGGACATATTGTCATTATATTGTAAGAACTCTCTTTGTTTCTCCTGCTGTGACTTCCCTACATCTTGCCTCAAAGGACCCCAGAGGGGATGTCAGTTAGTTAAATATTATATAAGCAAAAGCTAAGTGATAACGTTAAATTAAATTCTGCATAAGTTTAGGTGACTTATGCAGTGCTTCCAAAAAAAGTCATGCAGGAAAATCTATGCACTGTATATCAAGGAATAATGGCAGTCATTCTGGTATAAAAGAGAATTGAATGTCACATATTAATAACACCAAAATGGGAGAGTAAACTAAGTTTCTAGTTTCTTTTTAAAAAAACATTTATTTTTATTTATTTGGCTAGCTGGCCCAGAGCATCTTCAATTTTCGTTGTGGCATGAGAACTCTTAGCTGTGATGTGGGATGTAGTTCCCCAACCAGGGATTGAACCTGGGCCCGCTGCACTGGGAGCGTGGAGTGTTAGCCACTGGACCACCAGGGAAGTCCCTCTAGCTCTGGTTCTGGGTGTGCAAACATTTCTGAGGGAGACCATTCTGAGCACACTCGAGATAAATCAGTTGCAGGCTAGATGAGGCACTTCTGTTCTTCAGGGCCACCCCTATGTCTGGTGATGCTCTGGGAAGCCTTCAGTTGAATTTGCTTGCCCTTCAGAAATTTAGCAAGTCCAAATCGAGACTAAAAGTCTGGTAGGCTTTTGATTTTTCTCCCTCTTTCAGGCCACAAAGAGTGGTTATTCTTAAACACCTCTTACCCAATTATGCATTTTGCTTAACCTTACCCATCCCATGCCCAGCCCACAACAAACTTGTCTTGTGAACCTAGCTTCCACTTCAGAAATGTTTGGTGCACTCAGGATCAAAACTGAAAATCTACTTTACTCTTTTTCATTTTGCTGTTCTTATTACAGCGCTGCTGCCAACTCTTTTGTACCCAACAAATTATGTAAATCTGTTACTCTATATTTGGAGAAGAAAATGGCAGCCCACTCCAGTATTCTTGCCTTGGGAAATTCCATGGCCAGAGGAGCCTGGCGGGCTAAGACTATGGGGTTGCAAAGAGTCGGACATGACAGAGTGTGCACACACACATTATTCTATACTGCTCTGTTACTCTAGGTGAATTATATTAGTAAGTGTCCCCTCAGAAGATATGTTGGAGTCCTAACCCCCCAGTACCTGTGAACATGACCTTATCTAGAAACAGGCTCTTTGCAGGTACAATCAAGTTAAGGTGTTAAGGTGAGTTATCCATTACAACTGGTATCCTTATACAAAAAGGAGAAAAGACACACACACACACACACACACACACACACACACACACAATAGCCTATAAAGACAGAGGCAGAGCCTAGAGGGATACGGCTGCCAGCCAAGGGATGCTGAGGCTGGCTGGGGGGTGCACCGGAAGTTGGGAAGAGGCAAGGAAGGCTTCTGCCTAGATTCTCGGCGGGAGCCTGGCCCTGCTGACACTTTGGTTTCCAACCTGCAGGCTCCAGAACTGACAGAATAAGTATCTGCTGGTTGAGGTCACCCAGTTTGTGGCACTTTGTTACAGCAGTCCTCAGAAACGCATACCCTCTGGAACAGAATTCAGGATGCATTTCATTGAAAAAACATGTTTGTGCTCAAGCTGTGATAAAGTATTTATAACAATTGCAGAGTCACGCTGGCCGAATGGCGGTTTGCCCTGACAGCCTGTCTTTGCCGCCTCCCAGTTGAAAGACAGTAGAAGCAGCCTCAGTCTAAACTCCCATCTCAGTTTTGGAACTGAGGTGCTAGGGTGCGGAGTGGTGCTAAACACCCCCTCTCTTTGTACAAATATACTTGTTCTTCGTGTCGGACGTGTGACTTCACAACCACACGCCTTCTCCGGAAGGCAGAGAAAAATTCAAGTCTGTCTTTACCAGCTAAGTGACAGTTAAGGAGTCCCCGCCGCACTTCCTCACACCTGCCCTCTCAAGAAACCTCAGCTTCTTGCTGTTGTTCAGGGAAACCAGAACACGGGGCCGCCATCCCATGCTGAGTGCAGCGCCTGGCGCTCGCTGCCTCTTGTACTCGGGTGTCTGAATTTCTTTGAACACTTCCCTCATAAGACTGCTACCCACCTGCAAAGAAAACAATGTGAAGACGTCATCCAGACCCCCTGGTAGCCCAGTGTGTAAAGAATCCACGGGCAATGCAGGAGACCAGGGTTTGATCCCTGGGTCGGGAAGACCCTGGTGAAGGAAATGGTAACCCACTTCAGTTTTCTTGCTTGGACAGAGGAGCCTGGCAAGCGGCAGTCCACGGGGTTGCAAGAGTTGGACATGACTTAGTGAGTAAACCACCATCAACCACATCCAGACCCAGCCATGCCCCTAAGGCCAAGTGCACGGAACTCTTTCCCCTGGGTTCTCTTCAGAGACCAAATTCCTTCCTTCCTCCTCTTAAAAGCCCAGTAATACCATCCTTCTTCCTTGATTTACATGGTGACTGCTGTTTACAACAGTAACTCTGTGTTACAGCTCCCTTGCTCCTTGGAGAATTTTTTCATTACTCTCAGTTGCCTTTAAAAGTGACATCTGATGAAATTCAGCTAGCGATCAATTTGGGAAAGATAGAAGAAGCATTACCTGACAGTGCAAAGGGAAGAAAAACCGGTGGAATGGCGGGGAAAGCAGGCTGGGATGCTGGAAGGGAGGAAGGTCGGGGAAGAGGAAAAGGGAAAAAAATGAAAGATGGGGGGAAAAAAGTGAGAAAACAGACGGCAGTGAAAGAGTATTGTGAGCGTAGGTTGAATAACCAAGCAACACAGAGATGTGTGTTGTAAAACTGTAAAGCACAATGAAAATGCTGCACAGTATCATTTACAGTGTCTGTGTACGGATGACGCAGATGTAAAAGTCAGCTGGTTCAGGGATCCCTTGGCCAGGCAACCCGTAGCCTGCCCCACACTGTGTAGATGGTAGCGGGTTCTTCGGGCTGCTGCAAGGACATTTGTACGCTGTGTCACTGCCATCAAACCAGTCCCGGTTCATGACCGTTATGACCCAGCAACCCCACAGTGCTGGCCACTGGCACATGGCCTGAGGAGAGGTGCCCACGCCGGTGATACCGGGCCTTGCTCCATTCCCCTCTGGAGCACAGCGAAGACGTCAGAAAGCTCTCATGTGTCCTGCTCCAGGGCACAGAGGGTGGCAGCAGGTGACATAGCTGGTCCCAACTCAACAGGGTTTGCGTTCCGAGGGCTCATTTCAGGTCGTTTCTGAGTTCCTAGCCCCTGCGTCAGATGCGGGCTCTGCTGCTTGCTGGCTGCAAGGTCTCAGCAAGTGATGCAGCCTCTCTGAGCCTCAGTTTTCTCATCTCTGAAATGGGTGCCTCTGAGGGTCCTGGTGTGAAGGGGAGGCATCAGTGTCATGCTATCACAGCCCAGTCTGGCCCAGGGTGAGCTCTGCGTTGGTGACAGAGGAGAAGGAAGAGGTCAGCTGGCGCGCTGAGGCCCAGGAACATGCAGCCTGGCTGATGCATGGCTGGCTGTGATAGACGGAGCTCACACGGTACCAGGGGCCCCTCAGCACCAAGCCTGGCTGGACAAGGACCGGTACGCTATTTCTGAATGATTGGACAAGGCAAACAGATGATGAAATGGGACAAGAGCTCATTTGTCACTTGTCTCAAATGCTATTCCCCATGGAAAGGGAGGTCTGGTTAGGAAAAAAAGCAACTGCCAAGGATTCTGAGGAAGACACAGAGGAAACCTGGATGGATTCAGAAGATTCAGATAAAAACTCAGTATTTTTACCTGCACGTGCATCCTAAGTCACTTCAGTCATGTCTGACTCTGTGACCCCATGGACTGTAGCCCACCAGACTCCTCTGTCCATGGGATTCTCCAGGCAAGAGTCCTGGAGTGGGCTGCCATGCCCTCCTCCAGAGGATCTTCATGACCCAGGGATCGAACCTGTATCTCTTATGTCTCCTGCACTGGCAGGTGGGTTCTTTGTCACTAGCGCCACCTGGGAAGCCTGTATTTTTACCTACTTAACCTTAAAAATGCATTGCATTTCTTTTCCATGTAACATTTGAATGAAAGGCACTATTCGTACACACTACTATATATAAAATAAACAACAAGGACCTACTGTATAGCACAGGGAACTATATTCAATATCTTATAATAACCTATAATGGAAAAGAATTTGAAAAAGAATATATATGTATAACTGAATCACTTTACTGTACACCCAAAACATTGTAAATCAACTCTACTTTGGTTTGAAAAAAAATTTTTTTTAAAAAGCACTGCTCCAGGTCATAAATAGAAGTCAGTTTCTACTTACAACATACTCATTGCGCCTTTGTATCTACCATATAAACTGTGACCTAAGTGTTTCTGATTGAAAATCAGTAAAAAAAAAAAAAAAAAAACACACCCCCCTAATACATGTGATATTTATTTTTAATAAATTACATATTTCTATTTTACTATTGTTTATTAAAAACACAAAAAAGGAATCTTTAAAAGGATGAAATAAAATACACATAGTCTAATGTTTTCTTCTGTGCAAGCGTGCTAAGTCGCTTCAGTCGTGTTCAACTCTGCGACCCCAGGAACTGTAGCCCACCAGGCTCCTCTGTCCATGGGATTCTCCAGGCAAGGATATTGGAGTGGGCTCCCATGCCCTCCTCCAGGGGATCTTCCTGACCCAAGGATCGAATCTGTGTCTCTTATGTCTCCTGCATTGGCAGCAGGTTTTTTACCACTAGCGCCACCTGGGAAGCCCCCAGTATTTTCTTCTCTATCCCAATAAACTGTCCTGAGCTCTTCACTTTGAAAATTCCTGTTATACCTCAAGTAGCTAAAGCCAAGTAGCTTACAATTAGTCTTGGCCAGTAGAAAGTGGCCAAGTGAGAAGTGCCGCAATTGGCCTATTTTGATCCCTCTATCCCTTGCTAAGGTAACCAGTGATGATTCAGGGGTGGGGGTAGGAAGTGAATGAGGATGAGAAGGGGCTGAGACCCCAGCTGCCCCAAGGGGGACCCACAGCAAAGATGGAGTAAACCTTTGTTATTTTAAGTCCCTGAGATGCTGGGAGGTGTCTGCTGTGGCGGTATAACTTAGTCTGTCCTAACTAGCACTGTGCTTTTCCTTAATGCTGTGCTCCCTAATGAGTCTGGATTAATGAGGTTGAATGTAATTACATTTGGATGCTCAGCATCCTCACCCACCAAAATCAGAGCACACATTTCTAGAGACGACTTAAAAAATTCTGAGTAGTTCAATCCTTAGTTTCCATAGTTTAGCAGCGCTTCTGCGCTTTGTGAGAACGCTTTCTGAGAGGAGGAAGGAGAGAGTGGGACGAATGGAGAAAAGTAGCGTTGATGTATATATACCATCACGTGTAAAACAGTCGGTGAGAAGTTGCTGTGTAACAGAGGCAGCCCCGCCTGGTGCTCTGTGATGACCTAGAGGGGTGGGAGGCAGGGAGGAGAGGGAGGCTCCCCAGGGAGGGAATACACGTATAATTATGACTGACTCACATTGTTGTACAGCAGAAACCAACACAATACTGTAAAGCAATTTTCCTCCAATTAAAGAAAAAAAAAAAGAATTTACAAGTGAAAATAAAAATTAGTTTAAAAAAAAAAAAAAGAAACAAAATGCTTCCTGAGATCAATGTGTCCAATGATGGGACAGCTCTGACCCTCACCACGATTAGTGACTTCAGCTGTGGACCCACTCATCCCCACCTGGTACTTCCCTGAGAAAAGCAGGAGGTAGAGGATCACCCATCACAAATTCCTCTCATTTGGAAACTTTGAGGCAAATAACTTCCCGGTGACAAAAATGGGAAGCTGTTCTCCAAATCCAAGCAGGAGTCTGGCACTGCAGAATCCAGGCTTCCCCGCCCTTGTGGGAGAACCAGCTTATGCTATCGCATTCTTTGGGGAAAACGGACTTTTCACACCCTGCCCCCAGCTGCATGATGCAATGGTTATGTTCTTAGCAAAGAATATTCAAGTTCTGACATCATAATAACCATGAGTATTACTCATGGTAAGCTCACAAGCCTGGCAAGGCACAGTCTGTACCCTCTTTATCACTGAGGTCAGCAATGGGTTTAAAAATAGCACTGCTCACATGTCCAGGGTACCACTGATTCATTAATGGCCAAAGAAACACTATTCTGGACTCCTGACTTCTATGGGATTTGGGATTGAGACGCCTAGACTTGTGCGACAGCATCTGTGACTCCCCTAGCAGGCGGCTTACACTGCACTATTTCATAAATAGAGATCTGCAGATCCTAAAAGAATCCCCAACAATTACAAACCAGGAGGTAAGATGTCATCCTATTTGGGACTCAAAAATGATAAGCCTAAAATATAAGTAACCAGAATATCTATAAATCTGGGAACATCCCAAAATAAAGAGGGTTGATGTGACAATAAGCGACGTTGGCCCAGTGAAGTCTAGAAATAAGAGTCTGAGATTTTTCATTGTTTTAGCCGGGGGTGGGGGTGGGGGCGCGGAAAGGCATTTGCATTTAGATGCTGGATACTGGTTCCTGAGAGAGAAATATCCCTGGAGCAGAGAATGTTTTCATAAATTATAGGGATCTAGAAAAGCAGAGAATGCCTAGTGTTCAAATTCTATGCCCGGTAAGCAGTCTCTGATTTCCCACTGGGACTCCAGAAAGGACCTTGTGACTCAGGGAATGCCCCTGTAGATGCACACCAAGGAGTAGGTCTCTCTTAAAATGATTCAGATGAATCAGTCTTCTCTAAGATCGGTTAGCAGGAATCGGTCCTGCTGAACCTCAGAATGCTTGATGAGTTTACGAAGTCAGATTTCCAGATCTGCCAAGCTGAGGATTCTAGAGGCCGTGGTGGGCATCCAGAAATAGCGACTAGGAGCCTGCTGTATCCAGGCACTGCCTGGAGTGCTGAAGCAAGGCTACAGGCAGCGTGCAAAACAACACTAGTGCTTTGCAAGAGACCATCGAGATGAGAGATAAGGAGACAAGATAACTGACTGCAGAAGGCAGGCATAACCGTTACTGATCGACTGCTAGAGGGGTCAGAGGGAGGGTGGAGGTGCAGGAGAACACCCCAAGAGGAAGAAGGGGGCCAATGGAGCACAGAGGCCAGGGACACACATCGGGCTTAGGGGCTAAGATGAGAGCTGTTGTTAAGTTTTATATGCCCACAGAACCCGGGGTAGTTTGCAGGTACAATGTAAAAATAAGATTACTTAAGTCAAAAGCAGGGCCGAAGCCATCTAGAGGGAACACAAGGAAGAAGGGTCTGAATGCAGGGAGGGCTCCTGCAGGGAGAGTGCAAATGAACCTGGAGAGACCGGAGTTAGATGTCAAGGGCCTTTGCGCCAGACTTCGCCTGTATCCGGGAGAGGGTGAGGGGTTGCAGAGGTGCTTGTGGGGAGAGTGGGGAGGAAAGGACTAGCAGGGCTGTGGGATGGAAAATGGACTTGTGGCAGAAGCCTGGAGGCAACCTGCTCACCTTGGAGCTGCATCTGGGAGGTAAGATCCTGGAGGAACCGTGGCATCCTGTGGAACTAAAGCAAGGTCACAGACAAGAGACCAAGGGGCAGTTATAGACCTTGGCAACTGGCGGGGAGGGCAGAAGCCAGGAGAGGCGTCCGCGATAATGTTGCGTCATGGTGACAGCCCAGTGAAAGGCTGGTCCCTTTCTTGGCGTGGCCAAGGGAGGCACGGCCTGGTGGGCATGGCCAGGCCAGTTGGGCAATGGGCCCTGGGAACACAGGGGCTCCCAGGGAATGGGGACTCTGCTGCCAGAAAGAGCTCGGACACACCAGGGATAGGATGGTTGCAGCATTTCCCCGAGGAGACCCAGACAGCAGAAAGCAGGGGGCACTTGTTGGCAAAGAACCGCCCCCACCCCACGCACCTGCTCAGCCCCCAGCCTGCCCAATACTCAGTGCATGTTATCTCCAAGGCCTGAAACAAACCAGAGCTCAGGCTGGGCCTGTGCGTCCCTGTCCTGTGATGCTGGCCTTGGCTGAAGCTGGGACGCTCTCAGAGAACACGGAACCTTAGTCCTTAAACTCGAAGACCTACAACCCCGAGGGGAGACACACAGAAACCCTTACAGAAACACACAGATGGACCAAAACAATCTGGGCAATCAGGTACTTCTTTTTAAAAATACTTTTGCTGCCCCACCAGGCATCTGGAATCACCCTTGACCAGGGACTGAACATGTAATACCTGTGTTGGACACACAGAGTCACAACCTCGGGACCGCCAGGGAAGTCCCTAGGGTACCTCTTGTTATACAGAAGATATGAACGCAGAGCATCCGAACTCACGTTCTCCTCTGACGGCTGGAGGCAGTGCCAGTGCTGATTCTTTCACCAGCATCAAATGCACTCAGCTTACTCCCCTAGATGGGGAGGGGACCTGGTACTGCAAGTCCTTCCCGCATCAGTTTTCAGGAGGCGAGGAAGGGCAGAAACTCCACTGTGCTTGTTGCCCCGCCTCAAGGTCTTGACCCTGCCAGCCGAGCCCTTTGCATTCTTTTTCAGTTGGAAAATGAAGCTATCAGCTCGATTTCCACTTTCTCTGCATGACTCCATTTCTCCTTTCTTTCTTGGCTCAAGCTATATGGCTCACATAAGACCCCCACTGAGTTCTTCAGTGATTCTTATCTTTTTTATGCTGAACATTTTCCTAAGAAATGCTGAATCAAAATACAGGGTGGGAGAAGGTATGAGCATACGTTCTAAGGGGCAAAAGGAAACATAAGAAAGCTGAATGAATAAGCCTGTAGATTTCTTGTTTCCCAGTTTTCATGCTCTCCACACGGTAAAAGTCATGGGGATGGTGCCCTGTGGAAGTGAAGCCAGCAACCCAGGAATCTGTTTTCTATTCTTACTCCTGCCTTAAAATTCCATGAAGTCACCAGGACCCCTTGGAGGGTGACCCAATACCAGTAGAGACCGCTCTGCAATTTGCTTGTTTCCCCCACATCTCACCCAAAATATGGTTGAAAGATCACCAGAATCTACTCTTCCCTGGATGGGGGTGAAGTGGGCTGAAGATGGGCCAGGGTTGGAAGCACCTGGGCAAGTGGGCAGGGCAGCCCCAGGCGGGGACCCCCTGGCCTCTGCTCCACGACTGGTTCGGGCAGGAGGCTCCCTGGAGCCCCAGCTGCCCTGCGAGGCGATGTAGAGCCCCGGAATCAGGACTCAGCCACAAAACAGAAAACAAACAGGCAACAAGTTGAGGCTTTCTTTGACTGCGGGCTGAAATGTGGGACGTTGCTGGGGAGTGCGGTTGTCTTCTTCTCACAGGAAATCTTTCCTGCTGCTTTAAGAGCAGAGTTTCTTCACCTGCTCAGACACCCAGCATCAGTGTAGAACAGGGAAAGGGGTTGTCCAGCCCGTGACAAAGCTATCAAGTGATTTTTAATATGGGCCACTTTTAAAGTCTTCATTGAATTTGTTATAATATTGCTTCTGTTTTATGTTTTGGTTTTCTGGTCCCAAAACACATGGGATACTGACGAGGGATAGAACCGGCAACCCCTGCATTAGAAGGTGAGGTCTTAACCACTGGATTTCCAGGGGAACTTCCCACAAAGTCATTTTTGAGCTAAGGACATGCAAGCTGGCCCCAGCACATGAGTTAGAGAAAGGATTCAAGTTTGTGAAAAGAAGAGCCACAGGGAAGGAACCCCCAACACAAAGCTGAACCGTCTCTATGTAGTTCATACTCTTCCCCCTCCACCCCCTCAGCACAGATCAGACCGATCTGGGCCACAGAGAAGACTGCAGACCTCATTCCGAAAGGAATGAGAACATCACTGGGTCTCCTAATGAAACTGGAGTACAAACTGTGGCTAAGACAGGAGCTCTGAATCAGGGCTACGTTCTCCTGAGTTGGGAACAGCACAGCACCCTGTCCTTGGGACACAGGACACACACAGGAGCACGGGGGAGCTGGGGTTGTCCACTCGAGCTCTGCAGAGTGCTGGAAACACCCGAAACCTCTCCTGACCCACACAGTCACCGCTAGCCACACGTGGCTACCGAACACTTCAAAGTGTGGCTGGTGTGACCCAGGAACTTTTTTACATTTTACTTACTTTCTTAAAAAATATTTTTAAAATGTTTATTTATTTAGCTGTGTCAGGTCTTAGTTGCGGCATGTGGGATCTTATTTCCCCAACCAGGGACTGAACCCAAGTCCCGTGCATAGCGAGCTGGATTTTTAATCACTAAGCCACCAGGGAACTCCCATATTTTATTGACTTTTAATTTAAACAGCCCTCTGTGGTTAGTGGCTACTGTATTAGATGGTGCAGAAATCAGGGGCCATGATATTTATAACTCACCCTCAAATCATTCAGAGCAAGTAGCATTTACATATATATAAATATGTATGTGCACACACGTGTGACAACACAGTAGAAGTGAGAAGGAGGGAGCGTGTGAGTGAATGCAAACGATAAAAGCAAATGGTGCAAAATGATGACCAGTGAACCTGGTGAAGGACTGGGGCTCTTCTTTGCATTATTTTTATTTTTGTTAAGTTTAAAATTATTTCCAAATAAAAATGTGTTTTCAGTAGATGACAGTGAACACTTACTCATTAATCACTGAACTCTGGGTCCAACTGGAACTTATTTGCAGATGGGGGTTGGAACTAGGAAGTTCAGGGTACCCCCAAAATTTGAACAGATGTCGTGGATTTCAGAGGACACTCGATGTGCCCTCAAAGCATGTCTCACCCAAACCCGCCATCTGGTGCTTCTCTTCTCCCCTCTTTATAAATATATAGGACACAGTCAATGTGTCTATGTTCACAGAGGGTCTCTGTCCACAGAAGGTCTATGTCCACAGAGGACTGGACTGCAACGGCAAGTTCAGAGCAATTTTCTAAGTAAAGCTTTATTGACCTACAATCATATACAATAAAATTCTTTCTTTTAAAACACAGTTCAGTGGCTGGTTAGTCTATGCCGAGTTGGGCGATCATCATGACCATATATTAAATAATTCCAAACATTCTGACTCCCCTCAACAGAAATGCCACACCCATTAGCAGTGCTGTTCCCTCTCCCCCGGCCCCTGGCAGCAGCTAATCTGCCTCCTGTCTCCATGGATTTACCTATTCTGGACAATTCATATAAATTACATCAGATAACGTGGGGCCTTTTGTGTCTGGTTTCTTCCACTTCACCTCATTTTTAAAAGTTCATCCATGTTGTAGCATGTATCAGCATTTCAGTCCTTTTGACTACCAAATGTGCCATGGACTGGATACAGCACATTCGCTGATGTATTCATCAGCTGATGGACATCTGGATCGTTTCTAGTTTCTGGCTATATTTCTGGACAGCGCTGCTGAGAACTCGTGTACAGGAGTCCGTGTGGACCGATGTTTGCAGGTCTCTTGGGTGGAGACTCTGGAGTGGACCTGCTGAGTCGTGTGGTAACTCTAGGTTTAACCTTCGGAGGAACTGGCGCGCTGTTTTCCAGAGTGACCTCTGAAGTCCCCAAGAGCCGTGCCAGACAGTGGTCTCGGGTAAAGCCCACAGAAGGCAATTCCGTAGACACGGCTGCCCTTCTGTCATCCTGTGAAATTGCACAGTCGCCATTCAAAGCGGGAGCTGCGGTTTGTTTGATTCGAGGTAAATAAATTAGGGAAGCTGTGATGTGCTGGGTGCCAACAGCATGCCCAGCCCTGCACCATCCCAGCACCTGGTGGGACAGGCAGGGCTGGCATGTCGCGTGCTGGTGCCAGGCAAAGGACTCTGTGTGCCCAGAGCAGCTGCAGCACAACGCAAGCCGGCACCCTGTCCGTCAGTCCCCTTGCCACAGCAAAGCCCAGGGAGGGATGGTTCACTGTCAATCGCAGACTGCACCCAAAACCGCCTGCCAAGAAACTGGCAGAGAGAAAGGGGTGAGAACCACAGGGGATCCAGGGAGCAATCGGATGGTGGTGGGGGGCGGGGATGCGAGGTGGGTGTCAAAGAGACAGGGCCTTCGGGGCCTGTTGCCTGCTAGTCCTAATACACTCCAGGCCGAGGGCTGGGACTGATCCCAGGAAAGCTGCCCTCATTGATGCAACTGGCAACCCGGTGGCAGGCTCGTTTGTGGTCCCTCCAAGCTGGTGGTAAACAAATGTCTGAGCTTCACGCTAGGCAGACACGCAAGTCCACTGTCACGCAGCTTCTCTCTGTCTCCTTCCCGCTTCTCTGCACGTGTGGACCTGCCGCTACCTGGCTGCCACCTTCTTGACTTTGCAGAAAAGCCCACTCTACCCTCAGAAAGTGTGTCATCTTCTTGGAAGGATGAGATAAATCTCCCGCAACCTGTCACGAGCAGGTTTGCTTCTCCCACCTGGGACAAACTTTGTTGCCAAACGTTTTAAAATAAATTGTATTCCCAAGGCAAACTGCTGTGTGTTTTACAAGGAACCTCCACCATGTTTCCTTGCTGCAGGGATGGAGAAAGGGAAGGCGAGGGGCTTGAGATCTGAGTGGTTTCTACCTTGGACAGAGGCTGCCCACAGGGCCCCTCACTCTCTACACATTCTAGCCCATCCCTCCATCAGTGCCCCCTTAATTCCACGGATATTTAGCAGCTCAATGCAGCTCTGCATTTCCATAGGTAATTAATTGCTGCTATCCCACGTGCCTTCATCCTATAAGTCAGCATCATCCATTACGATCACCGCTGCTGATTTCTTGGTGTAATATGCTTAAGCCTTTTAAAATCACAGAGAAGGGGGCCCAGCACCTGGTCTAAGGAGAAAAGTCTGAGGAATCAAAGATATGAACACAGACTCGAGCTGTACATGTACCATCTCACCTCTTCCTCAAACCAACCCTGTGAGGCTGTAACTGTCACCCTCTCCTTACAAAAGAAGTAAGAGACACAGAGACTAAAAGGCTTAGCTGCTGAAGGTCACAGTCTAGTAAAATGACAGGACCAGGGTTCATGTACAGGTCGCTATTATTCTAAAGCCTGTGTATTTTTCATTAATAATGTGAACGACAATGTTTTAAACATCATACACCTTCTTTCAAGCATGATATGGTTATTATTTGTAAAAAGAACAATGGATTGGGAGTTGGAAAATTTGGTTTCAAGTCTGGCTTTGTGTTCACGTTGAACAAGTCACTTAGTATTTCTGAACACAGGTTTCCTCATCAGAGAACGAGGTAACAGGTCCCAAAGTATGCCTAGTGACCTGGGAGCTATAAATATCTGTTATGGAAAAAGAAGAACAAACGTGAGATCAAAATGGTTTAAGGAAGGCCAGGTTAAATCAAATTAAGCTGTTGTTTTTGTTGCAGGACTTCTTGGAGCCTTCATCACACCAGTGCACACTGCGAGTCTCCAAGAGGGCCACACAACACGCCCCATAGCCCAGAGTTATTTATCAAAGGAAACCTTTTCTTTTCCACATAAAGCATTTAATGGTTTTCGGTCAACAGGGGAGATTGGAAAATATTGGACTGGATAATCTCCAAGGAATGCTTTGGCTCTGACACTGAGCAATTTGCTGACTTATCTCACCCTTCCAAGTAGATGACACATTTTCTGAGGGTTGAGTGGGCTTTTCCGAGGAATCAAGAAGGGGGCAGCCAGGTAGCAGCAGGTCCACGTGAGCAGGGAAGCAGGAAGGAGACAGAGACAAGCTGCGTGACAGTGGACTTGTGTGTCTGGAGGGACCTCCTACCCTTTAAAAGTAAGGAGCCATCATCCAAATGCAACTGGACTGGCCTTGTCCTCTAGAGGGAATTTCTAGGGCATTAAAGTGATCTGAAACTGTCCTAACTGACTTAAGTGGAGGAATCAATGATATCTGTCCAAAACCCTTGAGATCCACATCCCAGGTAAGGCCATGTCTTCAGGGCAGATGTGTAACTTGCCAGTTTTGGAAACTGGTGGTGCTCACTCGCAAGGGGTCGGTCCGGGCTGGACTGCCAAAGGCCTCTGCTTCTCTGGGAGACTCCCTTCCCTTGGCATGTGGGGAGAAGGGAACCCTAACTTTAGAGGCCCCAAGAGGCTTCTGGGAGGAGCAGGAGACCAAGCTGGGCCTTGAAGGGTGATCTGATTTGAATTGGCAGAAAGGGGATGGTTATCCACACCAGGCTGGGGGAGTCGGGAGAGAGGACAATGGCTGCAAAGACATAGGGGCAGCAGGGACAGGACACGTCTCAGATGTTGAGTATGGGTCTCAGGACACAGAATCATTTCCAGGTCCTCTCAGTAGCTTCAAGGGTTCCCCATAAAACTCCCTTCTCTTTAAAACAGACTTTCCTTGGGATATTTTTATATATGACTTGAAATTGCCAAATAGCTCTTGGAAAAACACGTGACTTACCATGGCAGTGGCACTATGGAAAGAAGATGATGTTCTCAGATGTACTGCCATATGGTCTTCAGCCCCAATACCCAGGTGCCCCCAGCACAGGATGAAGGATACCCTAGAGCAGCAGCAGCTAAGAAAGCTGTACAATCACCCCCTGCTACATTCTCCATCCAGAAAAAACAAAAAACAAGACTTAGAAATAGCCACTGCTCCACAAGTCCCACCAGAACTCCTTTCTAGACCCTCAATCACTACTGCTGATGTCCTAGGTTCCACATTTGGGCTCTAGGATCAAAAAGGCTGAGGGCTCTGTGCTAAGAGCTTTACAAGAGACAGAAAGATAAGATTTAAGACTTAGGATACTGGATTTCTGTGGTGGTACAGTGGATAAGAATCTGCCTGCTAATGCAGGGGATATGGGTTCGATCTCTGGTCTGGGAAGATTTCACATGCCGTGAGCAACTGAAGCCCGGGTGCTACAAACTACTGAGCCTGTGCCCAGAGCCTGTGCTCCACAACAGGAGAAGCCACCACAATGAGAAGACTGTGCACTGCAAGGAAGAGCAATCCCCACTCACTGCAATGAGAGAAAGCCTTGCCCAGCAATGAAGACCAAAAGAGGAAAAAAACCTCAGGAACTACCCTGATGGTCCAGTGGTTAGGATTCTGCCTTCCAGTGCAGGGGACGTGAGTTCAATCCTTGGTCAGGGAACTAGATCCCACCTGCTGCAGAGCAACTGAACCCGCACATTGCAACCTAAAGGTCTTGCATGCACAATGAAGATCCCCTGTGATGCAACTAAGATCCAATAAATAAATATATTAAAAAAAAAAAAGACTCAGGATACTGAGCATTCAATGTCTGGGCAGTTAGTTCTAGATGTCACCTAGAAGGTTACAGATTTCTGAGAAACCTGGTAAGGGCAATTAAAGGCAGGCACAGTATAAATTAAGAAGCCTTACAACTCAACAATAAAAAAGAAAAATAACTCAATTTTTTTAATGAGCAAAGAATCTGAGTAGACATTTTTCCAAAGGAGATGCATAAATGGCTAATAAGCTCATGAACAATGCTCATCAACACTAGTCAATAGAGAAATGCAAATCAAAATCACGAGACACCAAGGGAAGGGAGAAAACATGTCCACACAAAAATTCATACACCAGTGTTCACAGCATTACTCGTAATAGCCAGAAAGTGAAAACAATCCGATGCCCACCAGGCATTGTATGTATGGTGCATCCATACAATGAACATTGCCTGGTGATGAAAAGGACTGAAGTGCTGATACACACTACAACGTGAACGAAATGTGAACAAGTTATACTCAGAAAAAGAGGCCAGACACAACAGCCCACATGTTCTAGAATTCCATTTATATGAAATGTCCAGGCCAGGCAGACTCACTGAGACAGAAAGCAGATGAGAATTTCTAAGGACGAGGGGGAGGGGAGGAAGGGGAGTGACTGCTAATGGGTGTGGGATTTCTTTGGGGGGGTGAGAAAAACGTTCTGGAGTCAGATGTGCAGTAATCTATGCACAACTCTGTGAATGTACTAAAAATTAAGTTGTACTTCAAAAGGATAAATCTTCTGTTGTATCTCAATAAAACTGTTTGAAAAAGAGCCACAAGGGTAGACGCCCAACACATAGTAACACCGGTGAAGCTGCTGTGTGTGTCATCATTCCCTTTTTGCAGGTGAGAAGACTTGAGGGCTGGCGGGGAACAGCTAAACTGGCAAGAGGTGCCCGGCTGGCCATGGGATGGGGTGACGGTTTTGACTCGGGTCACTGACTCCAAAGGCTGTATTCTGGCCATCTCGTCGCGCTGCTTCTCGCCAAGATGACAAGCTACCTGGCAACAGCAGAACGGCTCCTATGGAAAAAATAGCATGCCCCAGACAAACGATCGCTGCCCGACATAAAAATGCTAGTGTTGGAAGTCACATTGCAGGGCATCTTGCCAAGTCCCTTCATTTTCCAGATGAATAAGTAGAGCTTCAAGGCAGTCAAGTGACCTGCCCCACCAAGGCGGCAAGGCTGGTGGGAATGCTCACCCCTCTCCTTTTACAGAAGACGATCCGGTGTATTGTTTGCTGCAATTAGTCAGGAATGAAAAGGCAGACAGAGTTCACCCAGTTGGGGCATGTGGGTCAACAGGTATTCAGCAACCTTCAAACGTGCTGGCTGACCCCCGCAATCCAGCCAGGAGATCACTCAAGCCGGTTAGAGCTCATGCTATTTTGCAGTTACCCTGCAATTTCTCTCCCGACCCTGGGAGGGCTCTGAAAAGTCCCACCAGGGTGTGACTGTTCCAGGGATCTCTTGGAGCTTTTGAACTACTTAGCAGGAGTGGGGAGTTCAGGAGTTAGCATTTGAGTGTGAGGATGAAGCCCTGGGGGGCTTAAGGAAGGTCCTCCCCCGTAATCTGAAGTGCCTCTTTGGGGAACCAGCTGAGAAGGGCAGAGAAGGAAAAGTGAAAGTGCTACTCGCTCCACTGTGCCCAACTCTTCTGCGACCCCATGGAATGTAGCCTGCCAGGCTCCTCTGTCCATGGAATTCTCCGGGCAAGAATACTGGAGTGGGTTGCCATTCCCTTCCCCTCGGGATCTTCCTGACCCAGGAATTGAACCTGGGTCTCCTGCATCACAGGCAGATTCTTTACCGCCTGAGTCACCAGGAATCTGAAATCGAAGGCATTCCTGCTACAGCCGTGGGGTCTTGAATACTCTAATACCTGTTCACTGGCTCCACGGAGATGTCCTGTCTCGGACTTAAAATGTCACAGATCAGGAACTTCCTTGGTGGTCCAGTGGTTAAGAATCCACCTGCCAATGCAGGGGACAAGGGTTCGATCTCTGGTCAGGGAAGATCCTACATGTCTCAGTGTGCCACAATTACTGAGCCTGTGCTCCACAGCGAGAGAAGCCACCGCAATGAGAAGCCTGCACGATACCATTAGAGAGTGGACCCTGCTCGTTGCAACTAGAGAAAGCTTGTGCAGCAACAAAGACCCAGCAGGGCCACAAGTAAATAAATAAAGTTTTCAAGTCCCAACTCAGTCTCATAGCCTCCATCCCACAAGCCTGTCTTTCCTTTCTCCCATGACTATATCATCATCACCCATCCTCCGGCTTGCCTTCCACACGTCCCTGGGGCGGCGCCTGGAGTCCATGACGCTCAACTCCCCTTTCACTGGACCCAAGCGTGCATCCCACTCCTGTGCAGGCTCCTCACAAGCCCCATCCCAGACTCAATACATCTTCACTGACTCGAGAGGCGACTGCCACCCACAAGTAGAGTCCTTCACAGCAAGGGGCGGCCAAGACTACCGAGACACAGGAAAAGAGAAGAGGAGGTGGTGACCTCACATGAACAGGTCACGGAGAGGTTATTAAATAAAAGACAGAGCTGGGAAGATTGGAGCAGATGGGGCTAGGAGTGTGGATTCTGCTGGAACGGAATGGCACACGGAGACACCGGGGCCACTGGCTGCACCTGCGAATTACTAATTATTTCAGTGTTGTCCCTCTGAACTCTCCATCTGCTGACAGCTACGGCAGTCAAATCCTTGCATTCAAACGGAAAACCCCGTGACCTGTAATCTGCACTGGTCGGACCAAGTTAGTCACTCACTGTCGCCAGCTGAGACTCAGGGACCACCACCTGGAGGAACCTCGGGCTCCCCGGACACCCACCCAAGTCAAGCCCATCCTTCGAAGACCAGATCAAATCAAACATCCCTGTCTGTTTGGGACCTCAGAATTTTTTCTTTGTGTCACTCTAACAGTGCTCATCGCACCTTACCTCACATCCCTTGGTCTCCTGTGGTTTGTTTAATATTGTCTGCAATGAGTTCACGAGTTCTTGGAGAAGAGGGAGCCTGTGCTTCGGTGGGCTAAGACACCATCACGTTGTCTGTGTGAGCGTGAGCCATGATGAAGGATCACTACTTACTGAGGTCACCAAGCCCCTAGGCATGAGAACAAGCTACCGAGTGTGCTAACTAGCAGTTTTCCTTCAACCCTGTTCCTCTCCCTAACCTCTCTCAAATGAAAACCCCTGCCCTCTAACGCCAGAGAGGGAAATGGCAACCCACTCCAGTATCCTTGCCTGGAGAATCCTGTGGACAGAGGAGCCTGGTGTGCTGCTGTTCAGGGTGTCACACAGAGTCAGACACTACTGAAGTGACTTAGCATGCACACATGCACTGGAGAAGGCAATGGCAACCCACTCCAGTATCCTTGCCTGGAGAATCCCAGGGACAGAGGAGCCTGGCGGGCTGCCGTCTCTGGGGTCGCAGAGTCAGACATGACTGAAGCAACTTAGCAGCAGCAGCAGCAGCGCTCTAAGGCCTAGACAATTCCGGCTGAACATCCACCAAGTGGACAATTTTCGGTCAGGAGAATCCACCCCTTCCTTCTGCGACACCCCACCCCCAGCCAGCCACACACACACACTTAAGTCCAGTCTGCTGGAGTGGAGGCGGGCAGGGCAGAGACAGGCAGCATCCTCACATAAAGCGTCTCCGCGTGATACCCCTCCTTTGACTCGGGGTTTAGAAAAATCACAAGACTTGATGAACCGTTTGCTTCTCTATGAAATCAAAATGTTAGCTAAGTTAGAGTTGGAAAAAGGAACAGTTTTTAAATGAGATGGGGCCCTGAGCCAAAGCCAGTGGTGAGACAATGACAGCAGTCATCTGTCCGGGGCTGGTCGCACCGTCACGGGGACGCGTTCTTGTTCCATACAAAACTGCATCTGAGAGTACCCGGCTGTGGTTCCATTTTAGGGGCTGAAACCTCCCACGTGCACTCTCTCCAAACTGGTATCCCCCGGCCGCACGTTCCACCCAGCGGCCGTCAATGCAGTGGGGTGGGCAGGGGTGCTGAGCTCTGGGAACTTTTACTGGGCATCTGCACACAGCATATCCAGTGCAAAACACTCCAGGCGTGACCCTCCTGCCCTCAGAGAAGGTGTTCTATCTAACCTGGGCATCATCGACTTCCTAACGCTGGGTCTATGTGTCCCTCCAGGCAGGTTGGGGCAAGTACACACAGCCTGGACCCGCAGACCCAGCTTTCCCACCCGCTCCGCTCCCCTCCCCCTTGTCCACCTGCCCCATCTCTCTACAGAGTATGGTGCCGCCTAAGATGCTCTGGACTCCGAGAAGAAGCCCTGTATCAAGCATCTTTTTAGCAAAGCATCTAGAGACGTCTGCTAGCATTTACCTCTCTTTGACTCCCACCAGAGTCCCAGTGGCTTCCCTGGTGGCTCAGATGGTAAAGAATCCGCCTGCAATTTGGGAGACTTGGGTTCGATCTCTGGGTTGGGAAGATCCCCTGGAGATCTTCCTTGGAGATCTTGCTTGGAGAATCCCATGGACAGAAGCTACAGTCCACAGGGTGGCAAAGAGTCGGACACAACTGAGAGGCTAACACTTTCACACTTTCAGAGCCCCATTAGGTGAGGACAAGGCCACACATGGGGGGCACTAGCAAACCCAGGGTTACCAGTTAACCCAACCTTTCCCTGAACCTCAATAAAGACCCAACACTTCAGTCTTCTCCTCTGGGTCCTTTCCCACTGTTACTCTTATGTTTTGGATCCGCAATGCCCAACATGGTGCCATTAGCCACAGGCAGAAACTAAAATTTTAAAAATTTAGTTCCTCAGCCACACTGGCCACATTTCTAGTACCACACAGCCACACAGGCAGCATGTGGCTACCAGGCTGGAGGACGTGGATCTGGAACATTATAATCAATAAGAAAGTTCTACTAGACACAGCATTTCTGCACAGGGAAATTTAAACTTAGAGGGGAGCCAATTTTTTTTTTAAAACCATCACCTTAAGTCTTAAAGGGTTTCCCTTGTAGTTCAGAGGGTAAAGAATCTGCCTGCAATGCAGGAGACCTGGGTTTGATCCCTGGGTCAGGATGATCCCCTGGAGAAGGAAATGGAAACCCACTCCAGTATTCTTGTCTCCCCACGGACAGAGGAGCCTGGGAGGCTACAGTCTATGGGGTCCCAAGAGTCGGACATGACTTAGCGACTAAACCACCACCATGTCCTGTAGAAAATAAATTTCCAATCCTAATGGACAAATTGCTTTCCTTAAAAAAAATCCAGCAAGGCAAAAGGCCACCTCAGAGCAATGGCCCTTATACAACAAGCATTCATGCTCTTCAGAAGGCAGTCTGCTTGTCTGTGCTTCTCTTCTTTCTATGTCCTGAGCCCTCAGCCCTGCATCCAACTCCTGCACCAGTGGAAAATGTAACCCAAGCGTATGACTGACTCTCGGTCCTCTCCTGGGTTTACACACTGCTGTTTCTCCACAGGCTCTGTTTGACCTTGCCAGAGCTACCAGGACCCAGGGCCAGAAACTGGGTGACTTACAACAACAGAAACTGATCATCTAGATGACAGGTTCGAGGTCAAGGAGTCAGTGGGGCTGGCTCCTTCTGAAGCTCTGAGGAAGGATGCGTTCCACACCCCTCTCCGAGCTTCTGCTGGCTTCTGGAAACCTTTCTTGCTCCCTGGATTGAAAATCCATCACCTGAAGTCTTTCAGTGACTTTGTCTGCCTTTCTGCTCATATATGTTCTATCAAGGTGCATGCCTGTGTCCTCATGTCCCCCTTTTAACAAGGATACCCTAAAAAAAAAAAACCAAAAAACAAGGATACCAGTCATATTAGGGGCTTCCCTAGTGACTTAGTAGTAAAGAATCTGCTTGCCAATGAAGGAGACCTGGGTTCAATCCCTGGTCTGGGAAGATCCCCTGGAGGAGGGCATGGCAACCCACTCCAGTATTATTGCCTGGAGCATCCCCACAGAGAGAGGAGTCTGGTGGGCTACAGCCCATGGGGCTGCAAAGAGCTGGACATGACCTAGCGACTAAACAACCACCACCACCAGTCATACAGGATCAGGGTCCCCCCATCTCATCTTAACTAATTACATCTGTTGTAATCCTGTATCCAAATGAAGTCACGTTCTAGGGACTCAGACTTCACTGCTGGAATCTGGAAGGGGACGCAATTCAACCATAATGGGCCCTCAAGCCTCCAAGAAAAAGCACCCCTCCTGGCACACCATCTGTTTTCCATTCTCCTATTAATACAAGAAGATTCGTAAGAAGCTGCTGAGGTTTGCGGGAGCAGGTGGTGACCCAGGCGGAAGCTGATTCCACATAATGCTGTTCACATTATCCATCAGGGCGATTCAAGCTCATGATACTAGATTTAACAAGGTCCAAAACCAAAAACCAAAACCTGGACTTTGACAAAAGAGCCAAAGGAAAACTGTCAGAGTTGTCATGGTCCCCAAGTCAGTGCCGGGAAGTTCTTCCACATTCGTTCAACCAAACCATCTTACTGTACAGGTATGATCTCCAGGTAGCATGACAAATAGATGGGGAAAAAAATCTCTCCTCACCCAGACCCCTTATCACAGTGCTGCTTTCTAGTCATCATACAAGTCACTGCCCAAGTTTATCAACTGTGGTCATCAAGGACAGAAAGTCATCCACCAGCCCAGGGACCCAGAAAGGTGCTTTGGGTCACAGCCTACACATCTGAGTTGCAAGATACCGGAGAGTTATCTATAAATCCAGGCAGCATGGAGCAGAGAAAAACAACAGGCTTCAGTGCTAGAAAACCTGGGTTGATTTCCAGCTTCAACACTGATGAAAGATCTTGGACGAAGTAATGAACCCTCTCAAGCCTCGGTTTACCTATCTGTAAAATGGGGAGCGGGCTTCCCAGGTGGCACTAGTGATAAAGAATCTGCCTGCCAATGCAGGAGATGAAAGAGACACAGGTTTGATCTCTGGATTGGGAAGATCCCCTGGAGGAGAGCAATGGTAACCCATTACAGTATTCTTGCCTGGAGAGTCCCATGGATAGAGGAGCTTGGTGGGCTATGGTCTGTAGGGTTGCAAAGAATCGGACACGACTGAAGCAACTTAGCGCACACAATATGGGGAGCATGAGACTCAACTCACGTTATGTTGAGAAAGACCTGCTGATGGTCACCAATCTTATAATGATGTTTACTGAGCACTGATAATGTATTCATGGGGTAGCGTGCCACCATTATGTCTATTTTTGAGCGTGCACACTTAGGCTTATAGCTGAGAGCTGGGTCCCTCTGATGGCAAAGCCAAACCCCTAACCATTTTGTGAGAGGCCGGATATACAGTGGGAGCTCTATAAATGCTCGCCCCCCCGTATCCCACCCTCACTCTCCTCTGCGGTACTGAACACCCTGTATAACAGCCCAGGCCGTGCCGCCACCCATCACTGTTCACATCCACACAAGGGCGAGCAGGTCATCGAACGTCATGTAGAATAAACATCACCTCTGTCAGGACACAGTCACTGCCTCATTTGACACTTCCCAAATCCTGTGAGAGCGTGCTAAGTCGCTTCAGTTGTGTCCGACTCTCTTCGACCCCATGGACTGTAGCCCGCTAGGCTCCTCTGTCCATGGGATTCTCCAGGTAAGAATACTGGAGCGGGCTGCCATGCCCTCCTCCAGGGGATCTTCCCGACCTAGGGATTGAACCCGCATCTCTTAGGTCTCCTGCATTGGCTTCTTTATCACTAGGGCCACCTGAAAGCCCCTCCCCAACCCTTCCTCCCCGATTAACTCTTACTCACTGCAGAACATTTCTGGTGGTTAGGAGTGGCATCTCTGCCCACTCGTCTCTCTTCCGCAGGTCCTACTCTGCTCTCCTTGTTCATTCTCAACCTCCATTCACACACTTGAGATGATGGGATGGGACTGGATGGTCTGGCTTTTGAGGTCCCCACTCTTTTTAACTCTTAGCCTGTGTACAGATGACACTGTCCTTGGGTGAATGGTGGTTTCTTGGTTATAACCTCATGGTTTTAACTGTTAGGCTTCGTCCTTGGGAGTGGTTAAATAAAGATAGATATTAGCACAGTTTTCTACCCAATTATCCTATTTACAAAAATAGAACTCTCCTCTGTGAGTGTTTCAAATAGAGTCCTTAATTTCTACAGAAGATGTCAACTTTACCAGGTCGATTTCCAAAGCCTCAGTGAGCTAGAATACAACATGGGAGGCAATGGAATACAACCTCAAACCATCTCTTCATATGTGTATATATATGTGTGTATGTGTGAACTCTCTCTCTATATATATAGATCTATACACACACAGACACACATGTGCATGAGTGCTAAGTCGCTCAGTCATGTCCAACTCTTTGTAAGTCTATGGACTGTAGCCCGCCAGGCTCCTCTACCTATGGGATTCTCTAGGCAAGAATACTGGAGTGGGTTGTCATGACCTCCTCCAGGGGATCTTCCCGACCCAGGGATCAAACCCATATCTCCTGTGGCTCCTGCAGTGCAGGTGGATTCCTTACTGCTGAGCCACCAAGGAAGCCCCATAATATGTACATGTATGTATACACACACACACAGTATCTCATATTAATATACGTATACACACATACACGGGCTTGCTTCCCTGGTGCCTCAGTTGGTAAAGAATCAGCCTGCAATGTGGAAGACCCACATTTGATCCCTGGGTTGGGAAGATCCCCTGGAGAAAGGAACGGCTACCCACTCCAGTATCCTGGCCTGGAGAATTCCATGGACTGTATGGTCCATGGGGTTGCAAAGAGTTAGACACGACTGAGTGACTTTCACTTCACTTTGCACACATATACACACATACCTATTCACGCACACACATATCTTTGTTAAAGGAAGTGATGGCTGTAAAGACTGTGTGATGGACACAGCATTTCCACTGGGTATTTTGGGCATCGCATCACACCACACCAGCAGGTGGCCAGAATTTCACTGACTGGGCTGCGTTCTGATGTTATGCCTGGCGCTTCCGATGAGGGCTGATGTGAGAAACAGCTATAAGAGCCCAGCTGTTCGTTTGCCGAGGGGATGCTGAACACCCCGGTCGTGATACCACTCAGTTCTTCCTAGATAAAAGTCCACACTCAACATTGAGTTTCAAAGAACAAAAAAACTCTTTGCTTCTCTTAAGGATGTGGGATGTCTTCCTTCTCTGGCAGCAAGAATTACTGAAGTAACCACTGCTCTTTGATCCTGTGAAGCTCAGAGATGATGTGAGGCCCAGCTGAAGCCAAAGCAGGGGTCTCACTGTTGGCATATCTGAGATTCCTTTTTCCTCCTGGCTTTGAACTTCTATATCGATTTGCGTATTTCCCAGTTCTGCTCTTAAATTCCTTTTTGTATTGTATGGGTTATTATAGTCTATGTGTTTATACTATAAAGGCGATCATAATTTGTAGAACAAGATGAGGTATAAATAATTAATTGAATAGAACCCAATTGAAATAATTATCATAGTAAACAGAGCCAAATTTAGAAACTGCTTTAGTTTAAGAAAAAAGAAAAAAGACACAATCAGAACAAAACATTAAAAAAACTAACGTGTTGCAGCAGACACTCTAAGTTGCCGTCCTCACAGCCATCTCCACTTTCTCCTCTGGCAGAGCCTGGATTTGGTTCACACATCACCCTCCCTCCCTTCTATCACCACCTCCCACCTTCCCCCTTGGGATTCAAGAATCCAATCCTGATGAGTCTAAGCTGACGGCTTCCTGAGCCTGGGAGTCACTGATTTGTGCAGGGCACATACCCGGTTCTACCTGTAAGAAGGCAGAGGAGAACAGCTGGGGGCCATGAGGAAGGCTCCTTGTTTGGTGGGTGTTCACCTGGATGGATGGAACCACAGACGGATGGATGGACTGGTGGATGGATGAACATACGTGGTTTTCTGCTGGACCAGCCACACACAACAATTTTTATCATCATTAAGTGCCGGACACTAAATGCACCCATTAGGAGACACAGACATAAGTGAGAAAGGACGAAGAGCTGGAGGAGGCAGACACCCTAAGAACTGCACCCCTCCTGAGAACACGGCTCCAAATGTGGCCCTCCAGATTCTCCCTGGAACCTCGGGAGGCCTCCAGGGTTGTCTGATCAGCGCTTTCAGAAACTGTATACAAGCACCAAATCCCCAGCCACCCACCCACCCCCACCCATCCGCCCACTAACAGATGAACGGCTCTTGCCCTTCTACAAAAGAATGCTAGAGGACAGGGATCCGGGAGGCCAGGGGAGCTTTGTACTCTGGGCATTCTCTGGACAGGTCCGACTGCCCCCCAGGTTTAAATTAACTGCTCTTCAGGTCACTGACAACACTATCTTTTCTATCTTTTCCACACCGACATGCATGCTCAGAAAAAAGCATAATATTTTTAATGTACTCCACTCCACCCACACCTCCGCCCCTTCCCACACACTGATCTGGCTTCCTTTTGGCTGGGCGGGGGCTGGGTCTCCTTTCTCTCCACCGCCCCCATCCTCAGGGATCAGTCGCTTCCACTCTGAGTCTTTGCGCCTCTTGTGATCCCATGGCACTGTACCACTGTCCTGGAGACGAGTGAGAGACGGCGCATCACAGAGCTCTTCCTGTTGCCGCGTGGTCTTGTGCATAGCAAAGCGAAGTCAGGCTCCTGTGCTATCCAGGAACCCCACTGCCAGACCTCCCTGCCTTGTGACTGTCTCACTTCCACACTCACTCACCCTCTCCCTTCTGCTCAAGCCACAGTCACCTTCTTTCCAGACCACTGAGAAGCCAGACATCTTCCTGAAGGCACCCAAAGCTAACTCCTTGGGGTCAGGACCACGACACCCAATAGCCCCTCATGCCTAAAGGCTTTTGCTTAGGAGGGAATGATTCACCAGCGTCATCTGTAAAGCAAACCCTACTTCTCACTAGTCTGTACTTCCTTGCAGTAGAAATGAAACAACCATAAAACTCTGCGGAACACATGGGGTACTGGCCGCACCTGCTTGGCTGAAAGGTGAGGGGCTTTACTTGTCAGGTCGAAAATTCCTTAAGTTACAATGTCAGTCCAACACCACTGCCACGGCCTGAACGTCTGCACGTCTGATTTAATTGCAATGGGACAGACGAGGCAGAAGTGAGTACAGGTTTGTCCCGGTGACCCAGAAGTCAACGCCAACTCCACGTCCATCGCAGCTGGGAGAGCAGGGGTGGCCGTCTGCCCCAAGGTTCTTCAGTGTCTTTAGATGTCTTCTCATCTTGTTTCCGGCTGAACCACTTAACGCAGGGCTCTACATTCAGTGGGCCTCAACTGCAGCTGTAAGGTTGACTACTGAGAGTAAAGTGCTTGCAATAACTGGCTGCCTGATCATAGGAGAGGGCAGCAAGCTGTCACCAGCACGCCCTGAAGAGAAGCCTCTGGTTTAAGCCGAGTGGCAGGTAATGAAAACTCAGAGTCCAAAGGAGCTCGGTTGAAGGGGCTGGCTTATCAGCTGAACTGAAATCAGAGAGGATGAGCAACCATGGGAGGCTTCTCCACGTCCTGCTGAGGCCAGTCCCAACTCTCTCCCTCTCAGATGGAGAATGGTGAGTGCAGGAAGAGAAAGGGGAGAGATGACTGGAGAAAGATAGCCAGTGTCATGAGTGATGGAGCAAAATCCAAACGTGGGACCATCAGAGAGACAGGTATCTCTCAGTCCAGCATGCATGCAAAAAACCTCGTGCATCATAGCAGCCAGAGTGCTTTAAAATTTTTTGAGGTTGAGCACAATAAGAGAAACACAAAAGTAAATCTATGACTCCACACTTAAAATGACCACTCTGAGGGTGGAAGCGTGGCATTCTGGTGCTTATGGGCATGCATGCATGGGCAGGCATGAGAACACACACACTCATACACACATGTAGTTAAAAAGGTGAAACTGTTGCTTTAATTGTGCCAATCGTGGGACGGGGAAGGCGCCAGGCGAGAAGGCATTGGAAGCAGATTGCCCCATTTAGGGAGATATGATTCTTGGAAGCGAAGACTGGCACCTTTCCTAGACTAAAGGTTGCACTGAATAACCGAGGAGCAGGAGGGCAGCAGTCAGGGTGCTCAGTCTGACTTTTCAGCGGCGTGGAGGGCAGAGGGGAACTGCTGGGAGCCAGGCTCCCTGCTCCGGTCCGGGGTTGTATCCAGGTGATTCCCGTGTCTACACACTTAGAAAGTGGGTGAAAGCTGTGGGTCCAGCCTGAACCGCAGGGCTGGGGAGAGGACACGGCACGCTGGGCGCCCTGTCCTTTCATTTCAGAATCACATGAAGAGCTACAGTGACTTTATCCAAGTCTCTCACAACGACAGAAGGAGCATGAATGGGAGGCTACTCTATGTGGTCACCTAGTTTGGGGTCAAGGAAACGCCCAGCTGAAGCTGAGGCTGTGCTGGTGGAGAAGAGAACCGATGTATCAGCACCCGAGTGGAGGTCATGAGCAGAGCTGGACCCTCACTCGTCAGACACACCAGGACTAGTACCTTCTCTCTCAGAAGGAATTCTGAAGGTGACCAAGCTCAGCTTCTCCAGTGGTCCCACCAGAAGGTGCTCATTTACAACACCTCCAGTAGGAAAGGAGTCTCTGACCCCCAGGGCTGTCCACGTGTAGAGAGAGTTCATCGTGAAAATGTTCTTCCTGAGGGTCTGATTAAACGTGCCCTCTGTGGCTCCTCAGACCACTGGTCCCAGGTGGGTCCACAGCTACTGTTTTGACCCACCTGCCCTCCAGATACTGCTTCTATCTGGCACAGTTCAAGCCTCAATTAGTGCCTTTCAGACAAATGTTTTCTTGTAGCTGATTCAGATGCTTTAGGACCATTTTCTATCCTATTGTTCCCGTTTCTCAGGTGCTTTAAGGAGATCTATCTAAATGAAGGAATTGGTGAATTAATCAATCTGTCTCTCCCACCCTCAACCCATAAATGCCTAATGACATAAGGGTAACCTTGTTGAAAGTGACATCTTTTGAACAAAATCGAGGCAATATAAAAATCCAGTACTGTCAATTCTCAAAACCCTTGGACAGTGATCAAAAGTCTCCTGTAAACACACACACTCACAATCTTACCTACTTTTATAAAGTATCTTTCTCCATACACTGATATTGAAGAGAAATAATTTGTATTCAATCTTATTTTTCTGACATTAAATTATTTCCCTTTTCCTATAAAATACATTTTTAAGTTATGCTATTTTTTCAAAATTTTTATTATACTTAGATTTTTTTTTTACAGCAATTATAGGTTCACAGCAAAACTCAGCAGAAGGCACAGAGATTTCCCATGCACCGTGCCCCGCACCCACACTCATTCATCAGCCATGTGCTCTTTAATGTTCTTTCAGGCTAGCTGGAGACCTTGATTTTAAATGTACCACTTTTTTCTATTGTTAAATGTGATCTGTGTCCATACAACCACATTATAAAAAAAATTCTGAAACACAGCCCCTGGTAAATGTCCAACTTCTTAAACATTCCTGAGCTGATCTATCTCATTCAAAACTCCCTTCCCAGGACCAAAACACATATACCTAATTTCTCATGTTTATCTTATGTATTTTATGAAGAAGTCTCCAACAACAGAATCTAGGGCATTAAATCATCCTCCTGCAAAGATAATGAGTCTCCTAGACATAAGTTTCAGCAACTCTCAGCCATTCATGCTAATGTAAGAGAAGGTAGAATTAGCCATTACATACCATATATCACACAAAATTGTTTTTACAGGGCTGTTGGATATAACATATGACTTTCTTTCCTAGAGAAAAAAAATCCATCCTCAAATTATATTCTGCCTAGGCTAAAATAATTAATTTATGTGTACTAAACCACACAGTAATTTTTAAAAGCAGAGGTGGTCTAGAAATATAACAGATCCAATCATCCATTCAAGAAGCATCTTGTAACACCAAATATTTGCCAGGCTACTGGGGACTATTTAGGCACTGGGGATTTAGAACTGAAAGCCCACTCCTGTCCTCATGAAGTCTCACTAGAGTGGGTGACAAAAAGAAACTAAATACACACAGAAATTTGCAAATCAAAGCCACAGTGAGACACCACTTCACACTCATAAGGATGGCCATGATTAAAAAAAAAAGACAAGCTACAAGATGGAAGAACTTGAAAACATTACAGTAAATCAAAGAAACCAGGTACAAAAAAAATCATGTGTTGTATGACTTCATTTATAGGAAATTGTGTAACAGAAAGTAGATTAGTGGTCTCCAGGGAATGAGGGGAGAATGGGACCAGGGAATAAGTACTAAGGGTCACAGAGTTTCCTTTGGGGTGAGGGAAACATTATAAAATTAGGTAGGGGTAGTGACTGCACAGTTCTGCGTGTATCTTAAAAACCACTGAACTGTATGCTTTAAATGGTGAATTACAGCTCAGTAAAGCTGCTAAAAATACATATGGAAATCAACAGTCTTCATACAAACAACAACCAATTAGAATACAATGAAAGACTATTTACAAGCATAAACTTAACATATAAACTACATAAGCTTTAAGTAAACTTTAAGCATTACTAAAGTACACAGAAAGAGAACACATGGAAAGAACACACGAACTCAGATAAGATTCAACGTCTTGTAAAGATGTTAATTCCCTCTGAGCAATTTATAAACTTAACGTGATCCCAATGGAAATACCAACAGATTTCTTCTAAAATCAAGACATGTTGATTCCAAAGTTCATATGGAAAAACAAACAAGGGGAACAGCCAGGAAAACTCTGAAAAGAGCAATGAGGGAAAACTAGTCCTTTCATATATTGAAAGATAACATACATCTCAATAATTAGCAACAGACAGACCAACAGAAAAATACAGAGTCTGGAAATAGATCCCTGAGGCTACAGGAATTAAATATATGATAAAGTAGACATTATGACACTGTGGAAAAAATATCAACTTTTAAATAAATGGTATTTGGACTATTGTATATTGGAAAAATATAGGGTTGGCATCAAATCTCAGAGCATTCCCTGTATAAACACCAAACGAACAAAGATATAATTGGAAAAACACAATGACAGAAGTACCAGAGGGAACTTAAAACTTGAAATAGGTAATGTTTTTCTAATTCTGACTCAAAATGCAGAGGCTATAAACAAAAAGGTAAAGTGATTACATAAAATTAAAAGATTTTTAAAGGGCAAAAGACACCACCATCAGTGAATCAAAACATACATGACCAACCAAAAAAAATATTTGCAACTCATATCACAAACAATATGTAAAGAGCTCTTAGAAATAAAGGAGAAAAAGATCAACAACAGTAGGAAAACAGTTTGCATAAAAATAAATACCAAACGGCATTTAAACAAATGGAAAGATGCTCAACCTCACTTATAATACAAGAAATATAAATGAAAACTACATTGAAATACCATTTCTCACCCACCAGCAAAAATCTAAAAGTAGGACAACAGAGTCTATGGGCAACATTCTAGGGAATCAGGCACATTCATATATGGCTTGTTCTAGTGAAACAATACAAATTCTAACTGAAGGAATTTGTCAATGTCTTTTAAAAGTTACAGATGCACTTACCCTCTGACCATACCATCCCACTTACAGAATTCTGTCCTACAGATGTGCCTGCATGAGTATGCAATGACACGTTTATAAGGTGACACACCGCACATGGTTTGCTAACAGCAGAGGACTGGGTACAATTCCAGATTATGTTAATATTCCATTAACCTGATACGTCAACAAAATAGGTACTTTGTGGCCATAAAAATTACTGAGGATAATCTCTACATACTAATATAGAGAGAGTTCCAGAAGATATTCTTAACATAAAAGTTAAGATGTAGAACAATATCTATGTTACCTTTTGTATAAATGAATAAGAGTGTACACAAACACACACTCACACAATTTGAATTTGCAAAACAAAAGACTCAAAGGGTCAAGCAAGACACTAATAAAAATGGCTATCCTGAGAGAACAAAGTGAAAACTTCATTGTGCATATATTGTTCATTCTTTCTATATAGTTTAATATTTTAATTTTCAAACAAAAAAATGTAGTAAGAATAACTTATTAAATTCCCAGAGACCTGTCATATACATTTAATATTGGTATACTTTTGACCTTTTGGTTATGAAAACACATTACCTCTCTCAAAAAAGTTAAATTATAATATTTCTTAATTAAAATTTCAAAGCTGAAAGCTACGAACCTAACTATATGCTACACTGGGACACAGTCACCTTGATGAAAAATTTACTTTTAGAGATTTCAGAATACAGTCTGAATTACACAATAGACCCTGGAACAACATGGGTTTGACCTGCATGGGTCCACTTATACACTGTTATTTTTCAGTAAACATATTGACTTTTTTTTTTTGTAGATTCGCAACAATTTGAAAAAACTTACAGATGAACTGTATAGCCCTAGAAATATAAAAAAAAAAAATCAAGAAAAAGTTAGGTTATGTCATGAATACATAAAATATATATAGCTAGACATGTAACATGAAGAGGCATGGCAACCCACTCCTGTATTCTTGCCTGGAGAATTCCATGGGCAGAGGAGCCTGGTGGGCTACAGTCCGTGGGGTTGTAAAGAGTCAGAAACGACTGTGACTAACACACACACGTAACATACAAAATGTGAGTTAATCCACTGCTTATGTTGGTGATAAGGCTTCCAGTCAACAGCAGGCTATCAGTAGTAACTTCTGGGGAAGTCAAGTTATACACGAAATTCTGACTTTGAGGGAGGGAGGAGTGGAGGTTGGTGCCCCAACCCCTGTGTTGTTCAAGGGTCAACTGTATACCTGTAGTTGGATGCATGCTAAGGAAGAGACAAAAGTTACAAAGATGTGTTAAACTTTCTTTTGTAGTTTTAGCATTTATAACAATATAAATATTAGTATTCTGAAACTTCATTCTTATATTTAGAAGAAGAAATAAAGATTTTCTAGAATAAAGATTTTCTTAGAGAAGAGAAAGGAAGTTACAATGATAAAATTGAGGAAAATAAGTGAAAGCACAGGGTAATTAAAACTAAGCTAAATATGTATCTAAACTCTTAATTTTTAACAACATGCACTTCCCAGTTCTTTCCACTGAAATTCTCTAGAAAAAAGTCATCTCTGTAGCAATAATCACTCCAAACGTCTAAACTCTGGTGTCTAACACCACTGTCCACTACCACTGCAAAGTCCAAGATGAGTCTGGGGCATTTGTGCCATTTAGCAGGAAAGCTTTTCAAGACCACAGAGGTCCTATCAAGAGGTCACATGAGCTAGCTGAAGGAGTCTCGCTGCCTAGAGCTGTAACAAGAAGACTAATGATTAAAACATGCCAAATCAATAAAAATCTACACGATTTAAAAAGGCAGGAAAAAAACCTCATTTCTTACTATTTTAAATGGCTATTATGCAACTCCTTACTTTGACAATTAATGATTAAAGAGTGCCTGCATGTGTGTGCTCAGTCACTTCAGTCGTTTCCGGATCTTTGCGACCCTATGGACCACAGCACACCAGGCTCCTCTGTCCATGGATTCTCCAGGCAGGAATACTGGAATGGGTTGCCATGTCCTCTCGTATGTCTCCTGCATTTCAGGTGGGTTCTTTACCACTAGGCACCACCTGGGAAGCCCGATGAAAGGGTGAGTTAGCAAAGATCCTCTCTTCCCAGCAGTAACTATTATTTCAGGGTAACCAGATGGCCCCAGTGCAAGAGAAAAAGCTTTACTCAACATCATTTTACAAAACTTAATGAAATGTATGAGTTCAGGAGGCCAAGAATTATCATTTGGTGCTAAAACCCCTCAGTAAATGGTCTGTATGCCAAAGGTACACATCACGGATCACTTTTTGGTTTCACAGGGGAAAACGGGACTGGACACGGGAGGGTCCGGGCTGTCATAACCCTCATCAAGAGGTTAATCTGAGCATTACTAAGAACGGGTCCCTGGACACTGAAGCTGGTGCCCAGAATCAACGCTGGGGTATTCTAGTCCCAAATGATGAACCTGAATTCATCGAGCCCCTACATACAGAATACAGGAGATGAAGAATCAAACTCAGCACCACCCAAGGAAGAAACACTGCTCATCTAAAAGGCGACAGCTTCTATAGGCAACTGGCCCATTTCTTCAGAGAGAGAGAGAGAGAGAGAGAGAGAGAGAGAGAGAGACAAAATGTGTGCCAGGTGGGGAGATGAAAAGAAAGTTATGACCAGATGCAGTGCGTGGTCCTTGATTAGATACTGATATCAACAAACTGGCTTCAAAGGACATTTGGGAATCAATAATGGAAAGATGACTATGAACAAGGAACTAAAGGGAAAAAAGTGTGCTGAAATAAAGGTTGGAAACTGTTCATTGAAAAAAAAAAGCCACTTACAAAAGCAGATCTTTTACTACATCATTTTGGTGTAAAAGTAAAGAGTATACGTACCTATATATGCACAAGAAAAGACCTACAGGGATAACAGTGGTAATCTCTGGAGAAAGGAAAGAGAAACGGGGTGTGTGTTTGCTTGCCTTCCTTTACTCTTGAATCTCTTGGCCGCACTACATGGCATGTGTGATCCTAGTTCCCTGAGCAGGCTTTGAACCTACAACTCCTGCACTGGCAGCATGGAGTCTTAACCACTGGACCACCAGGGAAGCCCTTTGCTTGCCTTTTTCTTTTCTTTTTATGATGCATAAGTGGTGCTTCTATAGTATACCTCATGAAGGCTTTAAATAAGGTTTTAAATATCATCATTGCTAATCTATGAAAGACCATCTAAGATGATGTACGATCTTCCTAAAATATGCTAAGTGGTCTGTCCATCGAGAGCAGGCAGAGTTCTTGGGATGTCCCTCAATTTGGAACTTTGCTGCTTAGATGATTCTCTGAGAAATCAAAGATTTCTTCCCCAGACTATAGCAAAGCTTTAGGAAAAAAACTAATACCACTTAAGGTCGGGGGGGGGGGTGATGCTTTTAGGGAAGAAATTAAAGTCAGTGTTCAAAAGGGGTATCACAAATGCCTTGTTAAGCACACTTCACTTTCACTTCCCTCGTGTGAAAATGTTACCAGCAAGGTTCAAAAAATCTTTCGGAGAAAAGGGAGACCAGCAGGACTGAACACAGCACTCGAGTCCCACGGAGAAAGCCCTCGATTAGGTGTACCTGATGGCAGAGTCACCCTCTGACAATACAGACACACATTCACACCCCCTGACAGACTCGCTATCAGAATGACTTTCTTTAATCATCACTCTCAAATTGAGAAGATACACTAGAGGCTCTAGAAGGGTGACTTTTTCAGGTTTCTGTACAAAGAAAGATCTTCATACAAAGATCTGTACAAACAAAAGTACGCTGTATAGTCACGTGCGCTGCTTTAACAAGTCTTGGGAAGTGTCTACAACGAGTGTGAAGGCAACTCAAGCAGAGAAGACAGAAACGACAGCTGAGGCTCTATCTTCCCAGAATGTGCGGTCCGATGGGGCAGGCAGATGGAAAACACACACACCCAAACACATGGATGCCTGAACGCGCCAAGTGCCACAAAGAAAAAGAGCAGGGTGTCCTGAGATCAGAAAGGGGGCATGTACTTTACAGGAGGACGTGACATTTCGGTTGTGACTGCAGAGTGAGCAGGAGCTGGCCAGGCAGAGGGTGGGCAAGCCTTCCATGCCAGATTGTGAGCAGAGGTGCTGAAGCAGGAAGGAGCAGAGGATGGTCACCCAGGGGCAAAGGAGACTGACCTAAAGTGAGGCTGCAGAAATCTACAAGGGCTGTGAGGTAGCCATGTGACTCAGGATTTGGGATTTTACTCCAAATCCTGTCAGGGGAAGCCTCTGGCCTTCCCAAATGGGACGGTGGTCACATCTGAGTTACACTTAAAATCAATGTGGAGATTGGTTGGAAGCTCAAGAATGAATGGCGGGGGCGGGGCGGGGGGAGGGAGACAGGTTGGGAAGGCAGTGCAGAGATGCGAAGCTGAGTTAGACGAGGCTGCATGCGTGCTCAGTCACTTCAGTCATGTCCAACTCTTTGTGATGCCAAGGACTGTAGCCCACCAGGCTCCTCTGTCCATGGGATTCTCCAGGCAAGAATAGTGGAGTGGGTCACCGTGCCCTCCTCCAGGGGATCTTCCTGACCCAGGGATGGAACCCATGTCTCCTGCAATGCAGGCGGATTCTTTACCCTCTGAGCCACCTGGGAAGCTGGATGAGGCTACAGGGGTCCAAACTATAGCCTGAAGGCAGAATTCAGCCCAAAGCTGGTTTGTGTAAGCAGAGACTAATTGGGACCCCACCCCACCTGCTCATTTACCTGTGGTCTACAACTGGCTTTCACTATCAGGGCAGAGCCAAGTGGCTGGGACAGAAGCCATCTGGCCTAAAATATCTGCTATGTGGCCCTTTAGAGAAAGCCTGCTGACCAATGGACTAGTGGGTGGCAGTGGAGAGAGACAAAGTTCATTATATAAAATTGATTGTTGCTATTTGCAGATTCCATAATCTCGCTAATATTTATTTGTAACTTCAAAACCAGTCCTCAGCAGGTGCTTTCACAGTTACCCCGGGCGCACACACACACTGCCAGGAAAAACTGGGCTTCATGATGCCTGATGCCTGTGTTCCCAGTTGAGGTCAAATGAGGTCAAGCTCTGACTTCTTGTTTCAGCTCTTATATCAATACTATAAGTGAGTTCACTTTCTATGGTCTATTTAGTACCACATTTTTCACATTTGGGGGCATTTTTTGTTTGGGATTTTTAAAAGACCCCCAAGCATCATGATGAATGGGTGTCTAGTGTTTCTAAGTGTGAGCAGGTTGAGATGTGTCTTACAGAAAAATACAGGTGTTAGGTAAGCTTCATTCCAGCATGGGTTATTGTGTTGTGGGCTGCAAGTTCAACGCTAATCAATCAACAATACGTATTAAAGAAGGTGTCATTAAACAAAAACACACGTAGAACACAAGGTTCTGTAGTGATCGGCTGATGAAAATACGACCAGAGGCTCACAGGAAGCCAATCCTAGGGGCAGTGGTTCATTGTCCCCCAACGTGGCACCTGCAGTGAAGTCACAGAATGTAACCACAGTGAAAAACAAGAATGGCTGTAATGCGGAGGCAAAAATCAATACAATTCAGTGATGGATTAAATATAAAGTAAAACGAAGTTGAGGATGACTCTCCGGTTTCTGACATGAACTACTGAGTGGAAGGAGATGCTGTTTATGGAAGTAAAGATTTCAGGGAGAAGTACACACTCCGGGTAGTTGATCAAGATTTTTCTCTTTGACACGTTAAGTCTGAGATGCTTGTGAGACATCCAAAAAGAGATGTTGTGTGGATTGTTGGCTTTGTGACTTTGGAGCTCAAAAAAGAAGTCTAGGTAAAGACACAATTTTGGGAGTCGCTGATACACAGAGATGGCATGTGAAAGCCCTTGAGGATGGTTATGTCCCCCAAGAGCAGGAAGAACTCTGTGCCTTCCTGAATTAGCAGGCAGGTGAACTTAAATCTTTATCAAGGTGGTTTGATTTGTTTAATATAAAAACACTTAGGGGAGGAAATTAGGTTAACCTGGTGGTCTGTATCTTTGTTGTTGTTATTTAGCTGCTAATTCGTATTCCACTCTTTGTGACCTCATGGACTGTAGCCTGCCAGGCTCCTCTTGTCCATGGATTTCTCCAGGCAAGAATACTGGAGTGGGTGGCCATTTCATCCTCCAGGGGGACATTCCCCACCCAGGAATCGAACCTGCATCTCCTGCATTGAAAGCAAATTCTTTACCACTGAGCCACCAGGGAAGCCTGGTCTGTATCTAGAACCAGATAAATGGTCATACCCCTTGACCTAATAACGCTTCTTTGAAGAACCGATCCTAAAACCCAGACACCCCTTAGTGTTACCCCAAGTGACAGTGAGAAATGATTCAGGATAGAAGAACCAGAAACAACTTTAACGTCTGGGGAATGTTACACTAACAAAACTACCAATATTTTCCTCTGTGATTTCTTTGACAGATTCTAAACTTAGAAATGTCAATCCTTCTGGAGGTTTAATAAATACCACTTCTGTTTCCTCCCAGCTTTCTTTAAAAATGGATTTTTTTTTTTAACCCATTGATAAATTTTACCTTTCTCCATGAAAAACGCAGGCTGCTTCAGGGCAGGGGCGCTCATTTGTTTCACTCATTGCTGCACCCCTAGCACCTAGAGCAATCCCTGGGTCCCTGAATGCGCTCAACAGACTTTTGTCGAATTTAACATTTTAATCACACAGAATTTATGGAGGTATAATGATGTGAGGTGATAACATCCGTTGAGACTTTTCAAATTGCTATCACGTGGTCCCGTCCCCATTTGCTAAATCAGGTTTCCTTTTTCCGACTGCTTCGTGGAAACTCCTTCGTCATCTATTAAATGCTCACGGACAACAGGGCCTTAAATCTGGAGCACCTATTCTGCCCGCTGATGGGGCTGTCAAGTTTCGTGCCAAATCTGAAGCTTTATGGTTTGGCTTAAGACATGGCAGAGCTGGTCCTTCCACTGCTCTTGTCTTTCAGACCTGACTGTTCTATGCCTGCTACCTTCTCTTTGAAGAGACCAAAAGGAATCATTGTTTCAAATTTTAAAACATTTATTCAGGTTCTGATTGTAACAAAGAACATTTATATGCAGGGGCAGAACCAAGGTATTTACAAATTTCTCTTATCAAAGAAGGGATTGGAAGGACTTTCTGCTTTGCAGCTAGAGCCCCTAGTGAGCAGGGGCTCTCCCCAGGCTACTGGGGACAGGAGGAGCCCGGGATGGGAGATAACCTCAGCTCAGCCACCTGGGAGAGCTGAACCTTCCAGTACCTCTGGAGTATAACACAGCGGGGACATCCTACCCTGTGGCATTACTACAAGGAGACAATGATTTAATAGAACTGAAGCCTGAGAACAGAACTGGAACTTCCAAGGGCTCCGCAAGTATTAGCTGTTATCCTCTTTCCGTAACATTTTTTCTTAGAGGTCTCAGTGAGATTATTCTCAGATCTGTTTTAGCTGTTCAAATGGGCTCATGGCTTGGCTGCCCCGAACTACACCTTCCTCCATGCCAGCTACCGGACTAAGAGCTTGACACTCACCATCTCATTTGTTCCTAATGGATGGAGAAGAGGCGAATGGGACAGCAGAGTGGGGATGGGTGTGGGGGAACAAGCGTTTGTGACTTCAATGCTCTAGCACCATCAGCCCCCACCGTGGCCTCCCCTGCTCCAAGAAGGATCCCAGATCCTTCCTGTTGGGGTTAAGTGTGGATCTCCCTGCTGTATGCTGCAGCCCTTCATCCGCCCCACGTGGAACTGGGTGGCTGGCCCATCAAGCCAAGTGTCAGGTGGGCTTCCGCCCTGGCTTAGGAGATCCTGGACAGGTTAGTTAGTCTCTCTAATCCTCAATTTCCTCTTCTGTAAATGGAGAAAATCATAGTGCTGGTTATGTCGATCAATAATAATAATAATATATTGTAACTGGGAGACATACCTGCCCATTCAAAACTACAGACTGGCCGGCTCTGGGGAGAGAAGAGAAAGTAGCCCCTGCGTGTACAGACGGGTCCTGGAGAAGATGGAGCCTCATCCCTCCCGGAGTTGAGGCAGGAAGTCTGGAGGCTGGAGGCTGTCTCAGCTAGGGAGGGCAGCAGAGCTGCAGTGAAGCCCTGTCAGGTCTCACTCCCACCCGCCCAAGCCAAGTCGCCATCAAAGCAACTACCATCTGACTTTAAATATGCACCGATTTCTCATTCTGAGTGCATTCCTCTAAAACCGGGGTTCTCAATTAGAAGTGTAAATTCCCGAGCCCCACCCCAGACCTACTGAAACAGAAACTGTGAGGGTGGGGCCCAGTGATCTGTTTTAACAGGCCCTCCAGGTGACTGATAGTTTCCAAAGCTGGAGGAGCACTTCTCCCAAACAGCTCCCTGACACAAATGCTCCCCCAGAGAGAGGCCCAGTGTCCTGCTCTTGGACCCTGACACCTATGGGACTGTATCGAGGCGGACACACGGCCAAGATACACAGAGTTGGGGAGGGAAGCAGCCCAGCTGGCTGTGGGCAGGTGAGTCGGGGACAGGAGGAGCCCGGCTGGTTGTGGGCAGGTGAGTGGGAAATAATAAGCAGGTGGAAGCAGGGGGGCAAGATGACATCAAAGGGGAGAACAGACAGAGGAGCGGCTGCCTGCGTCAGTGGCAGAGACGTACAAGACATAGGAGCTGCAGGATGCACTGGGCTGCTGGTGAGTTTCACTGTGGGAGGAACGGACTTTCTGCAGCCAGGAACAGGAAATGGGGCAGTTTCATCAACCCTGCTTTATGGAGCAACCCTAAGTAGAAGATCAAGGTGGAGGAGGGAAAGAAAGGAGCAGGGCATCCAGTGAAGCAATTGGCAGCCAGGACTTTGTATAAACAGGAAACATTGTCGACTCGCCTTTGTTGCCCAAGCTTTTATAACCATGGCTCTCACAGCAGGGCAGCTGGGGCTCCAGCCCTGAACCCCATACTTTGCGGGCCTCAGCCACACCTCTCCCCAAGGACAGAGGTGTCCCCAGGTTCCCTGGGTGCACTCCCAGACCATGCTCTGGGTCCCTGGTAATCCCTGTCCAAAAGGCCTCATGCCAACTTGCAGGCCTTCCCAGGGGAGGTCCTTTCCCCAGGCAGGGGACCAAGCAGGTGGCCAGGAGGCACCCCGACACACAACCCAGGAACTGGTGGGCTGCAGGTCGCCCTGCACCATTGCCCCAGGATTCACCAATGTCAAGTCAAGCCGACCCTTGGTGTGAAACTCTGCGTTCAAATACTACGAAGGTTACTTGTCAGGATGGAAGAGCTCCACGGGAGGTGGGGAGCAGCATAAGACAGAAGCCCACCCCAACAGGATTCGGCCTGGGGTTAGAATGGCATGCCTGACAACAGGGACAGAGGTCAAGTTTTGGTCAGGTCAAAGGGAAACGACAACTTGAAGCTCTACCTTAGGAAATCAGTATTTTTTAAAATCAATTAATTTTTAAAATTTTATTCTGCACACAGTGCAGCTTGTGGGATCTTAGTTCCTCAACCAGGGATCAGACCCAGGCCCTCAGTGGCCAAAGTCCAGAGTCTTAGCCACTGGGCTGCCAGGGAATCCCCAACATTTTTTTTTTAAGCCACTTAATGACTGAAAAGTGCTCTGAGGTTCTGTGAAACCTGTCGCAATTGTATTGGTTTCTCTTCTGTGATTTTGTACGCGTGTGTTTTGTTAATAAGTAGCTCGTGGTGACAAGCTGAGAACTTTCTCAGGGAAACAGAAGGAACGACTTCCTGACAGAAGGCCCTTTACACACTGGTGCTAAGGCACATGGCTTTGCTTTCCTGGGACAGTGGGAAACAGCCCTCCGGGATGGGCTCCGGGAGGCACTGTGGGCAGCAGGGCACCCAGGGGGACTGGAGCCCGGGACCTCCCCTGTGGATGTGGGGAGAAGGTCCGTGGTTCCGACAGCCCTGTGGGGACCATCCCCATGGAGCTCCCATGGGCTGTGCAGCCCAGCGAAGCCTCACTCAGTGGCCAGCGTCCTGGAGTTTCTGTGCCCACGGCCGGGGGAGGGCGGTGAGGGGGTGCCTCACTCTGCCCCCCTTCAACTCTCAAGACGACGCCGAGGCAGCCTCTTCTCACTGCTCTGGCCTCAGTTTCCTCAAGTGTCTAAGGTGGATACAAGTGTGCGAAGACTACCCTGGGGTTATACTGTAACCCAGTGAGATCCTGAAATACTGTGATGCCAGTGCAGACTGTGAGAGAGCCTATAAAAAGACAGAATAAAGTCACCCCGTGGTATCTGAGGAGTGTTGGTTCCAGGAGCCCAGTTTCCTTGTACGCACCAGTCCTTTACGTAAAAATATTTAGCATTTGCACACAACCTACATTCGTCCGCTTGTGTGCTATAAATCAGCTCTAGATTACTCACAACATCTAATACAGTGTAAATGTTATGGAGGTAGTGGCCAGGAGCACAACAAACTCAGGCTTTGCTTTCCAAAACTTTCTGCAATTTTTTTCCCAAATATGTCCAATCTGTGGTTGGCTGACCTCCACGGGTGTGCAAGCTGTGGACAGAGAGGGCAGACTGTAAATATCATGGTACTGCTAACCCCGGCAAGCTCCCCTGGTCCCAGATCACGGCCATATGGGCTGGGGAGGAACGTGGAAAGGAATAAATGAGCACTGAGGCCTCGGGTCAGGCATGCTGCTTGAGCTCTAGCGCGCTCTCCTGTGCGGCCCCGACGGCAGCCCAGGCCCATCACCACTGTGCATACACCTTCCCCAGCACCACGTGGCTCACCCTCGGCTGCTTCACTCCCTCTGTTATACCCAGGCCGGGAAAAACTACCTTGTTCAAGCATCACTTCAATTATATTAGCCCCCTTCTCTGCACCATAAAATGCCTCTCAAATTAGCACCCATTTTAAAAAGCCTTTGGACAACTGATTCCAAACACTTACTGATCGCATCTGCTGGTCTGTTTTGTGCTTACCACTCTAGCCAGGCAAAAATGACTTTGCAAATGAATCCCCTTAGGCCCTCTGCTTGTTCACCTGGTTATGTCAGCACAAGCGATCTGACAGCTTCCGCTGTCACTCCAGGTAGGACAACCTCACTTATCCGACATCTCTGGAAATAAGGTCGAGCCACAGAACTGATCTATATGAATTAGTTTCCCCTCTTCCAGGAACTTAACCCTTTAAGAGGCCTTAACTCCTTTTGGGGGAGTAAGTCATGGAACAATTAAATGAAAGAGTTTCTTTATTTATAACCATTTTCTAATGGAAACATTTCTGTAACACATTAGAGACACTCCCAGTCTCACTTAACAGAACATAAGGACCATCGATTAATCTCTTCCTGACAGTGCAGGTCATACTCATTAATGAGTAACAGTGATCACAGGTGTGCTGGAGCTGAAAATGTACCTGTTTCAGCCGTGTATGCTCCCAGCAGTCCTGCCTACCATTACAAATTTCCTTGAAATTCACTTTCCTGCAGAAACTCCTTCAACCAGCCTGGATTCTAGTGTGTAGTGGACACAGAACTCTGGAGTGTGTAACTTGCTGCCTTTCTACAATTTCTGCAAAATTTCAAGAACTTACACATTGCTTTTTTTGGTCAGAGCTCTATTAATTCTTCATTAGAGAAAAAAAAAAATCAAAATCCCACAACTACCAACAAACCAGAGTTTTCCCAATTGCTTTACCATGTGACTTTTGAAAGACACACGTATCATTAAAATCTGCTTCTTTGATGCTATGAAACTAGAAGTTCTCTATAGAACTGACATGATGGATCACTTTTATTACGTAAGTCCCTGGAAAATCAGCCCTTTATATTCAACTCCATAGGTTGAATCAAAGGGTAATATTGATATAGAGGAAAATGGTACCAATATGGCGGGGACACTTACTGCAGCATCAGGATGCAGTCTGTAACTACATAAACCCAAAATGCCATAACCCAATGTTACGGCAGTTTCCAAAATGATCTTTCACTGAGGACAGACAGCGCAACCTAGGGAGAAAATCCCTTGTCCACTCAGATATTAAACCACATTCTTTCTGTGACAATGAAGGTTTTATGAAGTTTACAGCATTAGCACATGCAAGAGTCAATCTATCTTAGTTCTGCTTAAACACAGTGGCATTTAATTAATCAGAACCTACTAGAGCAAAAGAAGTTAGGCAAGAATTGCTAAAACAGACCACTTTCAAAAACACTACAGTTCTCTTCAGCGCTGTGTTTAGAAATAAGTGGCTGGAAAACCACACAATTATTTTGCAGTTTTAAAAGTCTGCTGCTTTTTTAAAAAATTGGCAACTATTTCAGTAGCTTACTTTCTAAAACTAAAGTCACCCATCAGAAAATCGCAAATTGAATGACATTGCCCATCACATCTTTTGTCTTTTCCATTGGCCCTAGACCAAAGATGGAGGGATACGGGCTACAAGTCTGACTTGTAGCCAGTGTCATGAACACCTCACTGACTCGTTGTAGAGAACCTGGAAAAACAGGTATGGCTTTGGCTGACTCAGAACCTCTAAAGAATCTGACAAGTGTCCTTTCTAAACCTGAATGAACCAATTGCACCAAATTGTCAAGATTCCTCTGAGCCCTCTCTCCTCCTCTTTCGAGAGTAGTTCAACTTTACTTTTTTTAAAAAAAAATAACTTACGTCAGCTGCATTCTGTATGTAGGATCTGTTTAGGAAGGTTGTAGAGAGCTACAAACAGAAGGGTGAAATTCAAAGGGTCAAGCAGAAGACAGCCTTGTTGGGGCGAGGGATGCTTAGGCACAAGTACATACAAGAAAAATAAAAACTCGGAACCGAGGAGAGAGCAAGCTAATTAACCAGTCCAGGGCTGGTGTGACGTAAGTTATTACTTAGATATATTCAAAGGAAGTGTCAATTCAACAAGCATTTATGAAGCACCTACGAGGGTTAGGAACCGCATGGCTACTACAGGGGATACAACAATGTCTCAGACCTGGTTCTTGCCCTCCGGGGGCTCTCTCTGAGGCAAGAATCCTGAAGTAAGGGGCCATTATTACAGAACTGTGTCCAGCTTTGATCAGCACCATTTTTTCTGGTTTTGTGGAGAAACGAGAGCTTTCAGAGGGAGAGGACCCAAAACAGGCTCTGTGAGGAAAAAGCAACAGTGACTCAGTTACTGCCTTCAAGTATATGAAAGATATCAGAAAAAGAACCTGAGTAAAAGGGAACAGGTTTGAACGACAGGAGGCGAGATCTCAGCCTGACCCAAGAGTTTCTTGACGATCAGATTAACAGAATACTGGAATTGGTCACTCAGGGAGTTCCTAGGGTGGCCTTTTCCTGGAAAAAAATTTTGTGGGTGAACAGAGAATTCCGAGTCACGGCCATTCACCTTCCTGAATGCAAGAGAGTGAACTCATTTCTCCCGAAGTCCTCTCCTGTTCTGAGCTCCATGCTCCCGCGAGGCAGAGTTGGTCTTCTTCTTCCACAACCTCCTTCCCGGAGAGATCTACAGAGTGACCACCTGATCTACATCCTCACCAATAAGTATCACAAAGCTACCTGGAATTAAGGATCTCAGCCAGGCAGCAAAGTCAGGAATTCATTCTCCGACAACCACATAAGATGAATAGGTCCACTGGTAATAGAGCTGGGGATGCCAAATGCCAAAAACAGAGAGTCTCCAAGAGGCATGTGCAAGTCAGAAATGTGGTACATTTACAAAGGTATAAAATGTAAGCAATGAAAGAGGAAGACGGAATCTTCTGCAAATTAGAGATGGTAATTTCCAAAGAAATTTCTAAGGAGATTTGTAATAGGTATTTTCTGCATTCAGAAATACTTTTTTGATTCCAAAGAAAGAAAATCTTTCAAGAGAAAATAAAGAAATGGGGGTCTTCCCTTTATACTTCAACAAACATGAGCATATAAGAATTAAGAACTGGTTGAAGTTCTTAAAAGCACATACATAAAGGCATTCTATCTTGAGTCAGACCACGGTTCAGCTCTTGCTTAGTTTTGATTTTCACTTCCCATCCCCCCTGAACTCAAGGACAGGGACCCCACACAGACGTTTGTGAAATGGATGTTCTAAAGTTGTGCCCTGTCTATAAAGTGGGGGTGAAGGTATCTACTTTGTGGGTCTGTGAGGAGGACAACTAGGTCAATGAAGGTAGAGGGTATGCCACAAACCAAGCCACAATTATTACCATGAACTTCAGGCATCTTGGGTTCTTTCAGAGGAAAAATAAAGACCTTTCTATTTTTCAGGTTTTCCATTTTCTTTCTCTGCCTCCAATCCTCACTCCTCCCAATGCAGTACTGCCACATGAAATGGAACTATTACCATGTGGGGCCTTTTAAGTTCATGCTTCATCGGATGTTATATAACATCTGTTGGCATTATTCTGAAACTCGCCTTTGACAGCAACCTGAAGAGCTTGAATTGTCATCGTAAGACCACCAGAAAGCACTGGCAAATGACATGTTCGGAGAACAATAAAAAATGTCCATGTATCATACCCTTTTGATTGTCGCTACTTTGTTCCACTCAAAGGTGGTTCCAAGATCAGTCTCTACGAAAGGAAGGAAGGAAGAAATAAAGAAACAAAAAATAAAACATGAAGAATATGAGCAGCTGCAACTTGCAGAAAGCACCAAAAAATTTTTTTTGTAGGAAAATCACGTTAGATGCATGGATCTAGTCCCTGGCTTGTAGTCGGGTGGGTGTCTCCCCTCTGAGGAGGCTCTTGGTAAGTAAGCCATCTCGGGGCGCTCCCTTTCCTGGCTGGCCATCTGGGTTACCAATGGATCCTGATAAAGGGCAAAGATTATCTTTCACACTTTGGGATATTTTCCCAGAGGCACAGCTGCAGCCCCTGAAACTGAGTTCGAATGGTTTGTTGCTTCATTTTTAGAGTGGCAGAGAATGTGCCATGGGAGAAGACAAATCCTCTACCTGAAACCAGCAGAAGCTCAGTGGGAATAAAGACTCTGGAAAGGTCACAGAGAGGGTCACAAGAGGCTCTTTCTTCCCTGGCCATAGGGGGCTTATTGTTGCTGGTGCCCAAACTGGAAAAGGAATGGCAGGAGATTAATAATTGAAATGTTGCTATTATTGGTTTTCTAAACTATTTGTGGCTTATTCTTTCCCTGGAGTCATCATGCCTGTAAGCAGCTCAAAAGATAGAGGGATTTAACATGTATTGAGAAAATGCCTACTACAGCCCGACGCTTTACATATACTTGTTTCTAATGGAGCCCTGGAACAATCGAAAAAGGCTTTGAAGAGAAGAGGAAAAAAAAAAAAAAAGCTCAGAGAAGTTAAGTAACGTGCCCAAAGCCATACAGCTAGAGTCAAAGCCCAGGTTCCTCTGATTGAGTATTGTACCACACTGTCCAGGACCAGGGATTAAAATTAATTAATGAGCCTTGATTCACTTCTCAAATGTGGTAAGAATGAAAACAATATTTATACTTACTCATTTTTAAAAATATAAAACATAAACACAGGAAAAGATATTTCTGAACATGTGTCATCAAATTCTTTTAATGGAAGATGATTCAGAATCCATTTCTTGGTAGGTGTCTTCAGGGCCATCTGATGACAGACTTCGATGTTAGTCTGGGGAAGTCTGACTGTATGAGCTGACACTAGTGGACAAGGCTCAGCCCAGGGAGAGTAGAATACAATTTAGGGTCCTCTAGTTTAGCACCTGTGGCACTGGAAACCTTTGTGGTTGGCCTCTGCACTACATGTTGGAAAAAGCCTTGCTAAGCAAGTTGATGGAGTACACATAACTGCAAAGAGAATATTTAACCTTCTAAAGAAAATAAACCTCTTTAACGAAGTTTAACCTGATCAGCACCAAGCGATTGAAAACTAATATGCTATTTAGAAATCTACCCTTAAAAGCAGGGTGTGGGAAGCTGATCACACTTTCCTACCCATTAATTTGTATTATCAAGCATACCCTGTTTCAAACAGATCACTTTCTCTAAATATCTGGCAGTTCAGAATGCTCATACTAATGCACTCAGGCCTTTACATCAAATCCTAGCCTGGGGCAATTGTACCCTATTTAAATAAATGAGCATACCCCTGAATTCTGGCTGAAATGCCTCACCTGTCATTATCCTTCTGAAAAGAATCCAGGGTTCAATCTTTTAGTAGGGTGAAAACTATCAGAAATCGCTCTTGAAGAATGCGACAGGAAAAGCCCTGCTCCTCTGGGATACACACAGGGAGTCCACGCGCTCTGATTGGGATGTGGTAAAAAAAAAATCAGGTTCGCTAAATCCAGGGGGTGTAGCCAAAGGAGGGAAAAAGGAGGTCACTGAAGTCTTAGAGGCACTCATCGCAGGAAGTGAATGTGGGTTCCGCAGTGCAATGCCTGATTAGAGGGGTCACCTGTCTGCTTTAGAGCATGACCAACAGTTGCTTTAAAAAAAGACCCAGGCCTGAGCTCCAGCGGTGATGCTGGACTGGTTCACAAGGGGTGAGGAGGAAGAGAAGCATTACAAAGATTCGAAGAAACTCTAGCAGAATCAAAAGGCACAATGCACAGGAATGATCAAGAGAGCACTCACCCAAGACTGAGGGACCCAGGGGTGGCAGAAGTGACCACGTAGGTCAGCTGGGACACAGAAGGCGGGCTTGCAAATAAAAAAAGTGAGCTCGAGACCTTTGAGATCTGAGATTCTGCTTAAACCACAATGTCTTACACACCCACAGGTCTTTATCTGGTGTCATGCGCTAAAAGGGCACTGTAGGAAGAACCAGAGTGCCAAGTCTTAGCGGCCGGGGGATGGCCTACATTCCGTATGGATTTAGAATGAAAAGAACAGGAGGGGAACAGCGCGGTTCCCAGGATGGCTTTCTACAAAGTTGACAAAATACATCCCAACCCACATACCCAGCCCCTTGAGAAAGGGAAAGCAGCCTGTTTTACTATAGTTCTGAATTCAATGCCAAGTTCCTTCTCCAATGCTCACCCGGAGTGTCCAGCAGAGGGAGTCTCAAAGAGGTACTTAATAAAGAGAAAATTGTTTCATTTTAACACTCCATAGACAGTGGGAGCATTGACTGTAGCCCCCTCCCAGAGACTCAGAGGAACAATGAATGCCCGACTGGGTCCTCCTAGTATGTTCAGAGAGCCACCGGGCTCGCTCCATTCTGTGTGGTGGAGTGATCAGAAATTTTGTTTTGTTTTGTTGAATGGTTAAATGGACCTTGTGTTCTTCAGAATCAAAGAGGAAAGCCCCTGGAATAACATCTCTCTGTTGCCTTCTAAACAGGCCCCTTTGTTTCTAAGAGAGTCTGAAAAAAAATATTTACAGTCCATAGGTTATTTACAGCCTCGTTACCCAGGGCCTGACTGGTAACTTTATTCCATCCAGAAACCTAATTCATTTGGAGCTCTGGAACTAATAACAGATTTTCTTTTCAGATAAGTTTTTTTTTTAATCTGCCTTTATAACAGAGATAAAACTATTAATGCCTTCCCTGTCTCACTGGCCATGACTGTTCTCCGGATTTATAGAGGATTAAAACCTCGCCCCTCCTCTCCACTCCGCACAAACCCTTGCCTCCTCTCATTTGCTATTTCATCCACAGGATATCTGAACAAAATCGAAAGAAAGCCAGATGGACTGACGCTCAGAGTATGTAAAGGCTGCTACTTCAGTGATTTCATGAGAAAGACATTTTCAAGGGGAGAATGACTGAAAAAAAAAAAAATCCGACACCCTTTGGTTCAAAATCCCTCCTACTACAAGCACACACACATACAAAAAAACACATCGAAGTGTAAAAACTTAGTTGAATCCGCTTTGATTTCTGGCTGGAAACTGACAGAACTGACTGAAGAGAAACGAAAGAGAGAGGGACTGCAAGGGAAACGGAGTGTTTCTGCCTTCCGTTCTCGTCTTTCTTCCTAAAGACAGGCGAAAAAAGGACCCAGCGCCAGGTGAAGGTACACCGCGCAGGTTTACCCAGGCCGATCCAGACCAGTGTCTTGGCAGCCTCCCCGACTGGAAAACCTAAACTACATTTCCCCTTACACACGCTAATGCGGGGAGATTTTCGCCTATTTCATTGTTCTGCCTGGTTCTAAAATGGACTTTTCCTCTCTGCCCCCCTCATCACCTAGCCCCGCACATCCCGACCCGACAGCCCCCCAAAATCGGAGGCTCGCGAAGAATAAAGGAGTGTGTGTGTGTGTGTGTGTGTGT